>JAQQRW010004636.1:0-10000 GCA_028455765.1 Lasioglossum oenotherae | reverse complement strand
AGGTGCATTTATTTAAAACACTCAAGAGTGTTTTATAAAATTTTCAAAGAAAAGAATAAATTAGTATTTGGCGCTTCTCTCTGATTTACAATTAACGAATAACATTTTTATTTTGCAATAAAGATCCGCAGTCTAGTTATGTACAATTCACAAAACAAAACGCTAGTTCCAAGAAAAATAATGTGTTTCTATCACGTTGTGATATTATTGAAGGTAGATAGTCATGGTTCATAGTGATAATTTTAATACTTTCAAGTATGCCTTGAAATTTATTTCATTAAGATTACCGAACATTTTTCTTGGCGGATTGGTTTATGCTTAACGTATCGGTCCAAGTTCGTTAAAACGGACTATTTCATGTACAAATCATGTTTAATCGTCTATTTCTCTTTGATTGCAGAACGTATACAAAAGAACGCGTAAAACATCGAGGTTTTTTCATAGGAATTTATAAGGCATTCTTGAGACCGTAGGGGTGAAAATAGAACGAAGGAAATCAATTTTCTGGGTCATCACGACCGGAAAATCTCCGTTGAGATATTTTTGGGATCGAAGAAAGAAGGTCGGCCGAGGGATTTACGTAAGCGGCGTCGAATTTTAATTGATGAAGTTTCATTTCGAAATCGGCGCACGGAACAGAAATGGACGAGAAAAAAGAATAATCCAGGCGGATTTCGAAAGTTCAATTTTCCAGTGGGAACGCCACGTGTAACGGCGAATCCGCTCTTTTTGTTTCGATGCCGCGGGAACTTCAATTCCCCCGTCGCTGAATATTCATGTGATTTTATAAACCACGTTTCGAACATCCCTACCACCCCCGCCCACGCGATGTTCTTTATTTCCTTAGACTTATGATTTCGATTCCAACGGCGACCGCAAACGGAGCAAATTAAATTTCGAAAAGTTTACCTTGGTTTTTCGACCAGGATCGTTCTCGTTACAAAGCAATGGACGGTGTTCGTTAGCGGTGTTACATGAGATTGATGGGGTGGTTTACCAATGCGTGCATATTGGAACACGAGGATTTCGATGGTGCATCTACAGTTACAGAACTAGGAGTGCCGAATCTCCTGGCGTCATTGACATCGACCTAGATCGGATGAAATTTAATTGTTCTCAGATTTCGCAAGACTCCACGTAATTACTCCGTCGGATATCTGCTAATGTGTAATTCAATCACAGAACGCTCGCCAGGTTAAAAATTATACGCGGTGTCGAGGCCGCGCAAATTACTATAGAAGCGCTTACATATTTCCAAATTGCAGCTGACATCAGCTTTCGACCTACCACTGTCACGGTTTATTTTCGCTTTAAGTTGACGGTCATTTACGAATGTTAAAATTTTTAAGTAACTGGATTCGTCACCTAGTAATTTCGATAATAATTTTATTAACATATATGTAATATGCATACCTTGGGTAGGACATGAAGTCTAAGTACGCGAAAATCTTTAAATCGGAGGGGAATGCAGGAGGTGGATTTTATGACAAAAATGGAATTTGTGGAAAATATTAAAGAATTTTGAGGTTAATGTTGCAACTGTTTGAAATTATTAAAGAAGAAAAACGATTTTCATTTAACTTCTGTTCCTTCAGCTGAGGAAACCAGAAATTAACATTTTTTTACATAATCCTGTAGGTGTTAGCGAGAAAATACCGAAAATCCAAGATTTAATTTAAAAGTATTGGTTTAGTATTTGTGCAATTCCTAAAATCGAAACAATAAACTAGTTGAAACAAATTTACTACTTCAAATAGTTTTATTTAATTCCAAAAATATGCGTTTAAGCCCACCCTTTTGTAAATAATAAACAATACTGCTTTCACCAGCAGATGATAATAACAGTACCTACAAATAATAGAATCAAGTAAATTACAAGATGAAAGTGAATTTGTTACAATGTTGCGATCAAGTTATGATGAAAAATAGCTTTTCGGTAACAATGCGCGCGAATAACACTGGAAAACATGTATTATGGTAATTGTTTGAAAGGAATGCAAATATGTAACAACAAATACAAAACATTTTGATATTTTTCAGTAGATTATTGATTACAAATATAATTGTTCAATATTGTAATGAGTCGATAGACTTTAGCTTAGACAGAAATAGGTTACAGGCCCCCACTTATCATTCGAGGATATAAACTGAGATACAATTTTTATCATGAAGCTAATTAGCTCGACGATAATTAGTCGCTGTTATATAAATCATGTCTGGTACGCGCTGGCTGGCCGAGCTATTTACGGACTTAATAATTCACAATGCGAAGTTCACGTTTACGGTGTTTGTACAATTTCCCTGCTGGGCCGGCTATATATTTTTTAAACATTGACTATATGCCCCTACTTGCTAACCGGGTAAAATAAAACGGAAGATAAGGTTGTATAATGCACGATAATATTGCTTGTTCCATGTATGCATTGTTTCAGTGTGAATATAATAGAACTGAATGCAATGAGATGCCATAAAAAGCTGATTTGGTAAAAGCACTCAATGTCAGATTTTTTGACGTTGATTATTATGTGTTTGAGAAACGAAAATGTAGATATTATACGTCTTAAACCATAATTCATAATTCAAAGCATAAACATTTTATTCTTATATAAACTAATAATACGAACAAAGAAATTAGTTAAAGGTATTAAAAAAGTTCAGATTCTTCAAACAATATTTTCTCAATAAATGTCAATGCTTAAAACAGATAACTTGCAGCATGTTGAAGAAATATGAAATGAATGGCTAATACGTAATTACTTGTTGCATGCTTGCCATTTACATATACAGAAAGAAAAATTCACCACGTTTACAATTAGATATGTACGTGCGTTAAGACTGTCGTTTATTACTTTTTCAATGAAACGGTGAAATTGTTCAGTTTCTGTCGAGTCCTTAAATTCGATGGAAATCTCTGGGATTCGCAAGGTCCCAGAATCTTCAAAGCTAAAGATTCGATAGAACTCACTTGACTAACTTCGACCTCTTTTTTCTCATAGGAGTCCAGCATCTCGTAAGAAGCTCTAGGTTCTTTGAAGAGATCTATCCAAGGCCTGTGGTGTTCCTTGAGACAATTCTTCTACTGACGTTTCTAGGGTGCTTCGAGTAGAAACCGACAAGTGCGTCTGAGGTTTTTGGAATAGTTCTCTCAAGTTTCTATGGATTTTCTTGGGATGCTCCCTATGGTGGATTTTAAGGTCCTTTACGAAAGTTCTTCGAGGTCTTCTGAGGCATTTTGGAGAAGTCTCCCTCAGGCTTCCTAGGGTATATGTATTAGAAAGGTTATTCCATTCAATGATCCTTCTGATATCTTGAGAACGCATAAAAAATCACTAACCTACTTTAGGTATAACGTCCTTGTTTTAGCAACAGTTGCATCGTTTTACTCTATCCATTATAAACTGGGTAAAAAATTTTGTTGAAAAATTCATGTTTCTCGAGATGCTCAATTCCGCAGTTTAGTAGACGCAATAGAAATATTTCACGGTAAAGAAATTTCGGAATCTTTCAAGGAGTAATTTCACTCCTTAAAAGCGAATTATGGCAGCAACAAAATGTTGGGTTATATTATGGGCGACACGCTTTACTCGAACGCACAGTTTCAAAACTTTTTGAATTTCCGGGTTGTCCAACTTTCCTTGTCAGTGAAGCAGTCTACAAATATGAGGAGCAATATGAAAGCGTTTAAGAATTAAAAAAGCTTTCGAATAAGTCAAGAAACAAGTAAACTATAAAAATGATAGAGATGATTGAAAACAAACGAGGATGTACTCGTTATTGAATAAGTGTTACTTTATGAGTGTGCTAACATTAGACTGCGGATTTTACGCATTTATGGCAAAAATAAGTGGGTGCACTTTAAAATAGTAGAAAGGTTACAATGATTTGAGCGTGTGTGGGGCAGCAACGGGTGAAATAATCCGAGACACGTTCGGGTGGATGATCTTTATTGTCGCGGAGGATCTGCGAATATTCTTTCGAACATCGACTGCTTGAACAAACGACGCCCGTTCTCGGAACCGATATTCGAGTGTTTCTCTGCGGTTTCCCGAGGGCGATCGTCGCCACGCATACAATGTATGGCGCCGTGCTCGTTGTACAGGCCGCCACAAGTGCTAGTCTATTTTCTTCAGCTTGTTAAAATGATTAAAGTAAGAATTAACTGTTTATGTAGCTCCAGTCACTCGCAATTGGTGCAAGAAACTTTTATTTTATCTTGCACGTGGATACATCAGTTTGCTTCTGTTCTACAGAGAACCTAAAAATATCGCAATTATTTTCCAGTGATTTACGAATTCTGAGCAGGCAGTATTATTTATTATAAACGCAAAATTGTTCGCGTATCGCTGCAAAATTAAAGTTAGCAGAGCTGAATTAGATTTCCAGTTCTGAGTATATTACCGTCGTTAGTTTCTTCAATTCGAATGCGATTCGTTCCGCTTGATCTATTCCATTGACACCTTTCCCACACCGAATGGAAAAGTTTTCCTCGAGTCAGTTGCGAATGCGTATTAGGACGCATTTATCATTTGGAATAGCTGTAGCCTCCGACCTGAGAACAATTTATCAGTCCATGAAGCGGCGTGCCTTCGCGAGGTTCTGGTTACTTATTTGCACGTTTTCGCAGTTTACATCGCTTTGGAACCTTCCGATGGCTGGATCCACGCCTTTCCATGGCCAGTTCCCCGCGATTCACGGGAATGAATTGGCAATACAGGCCGGAACACTTTTACTTTGTTCGGAGCTCGCACCTCTGCAATAACGGTTGTATTAGTTTCGAATGAGAATAGACTCGAAACCGAGGGGTTAGAAAAGCAAAAGAGGAAATATATCGTATCCTCCGTTGCTCTCTTTGCAAACTTGCCGAGCCTGGTATTAAACATTGCAGCTGTGTATCGAACCTCAGGGACCGCTTATTTTCGAAGGAATACATTAGTACGCGTATAGAAGGATTAATGCTTCGCACATTTATTTTCTGGTTTACACGGGACCATAAGTCCTTGTAGCGTCTCTGAGATAGATGGTTATTAATAGACTGCGGATCTTCATATACTAAATAAGCATTTTCTGCATTAATTAGGAGATACAGAAGCCATGTAGAGATTCCTTCTTTCATTTAATCATTTCAGTAAGGACGTTAAAAACAATATACATATTGATTTCTTTACGTTCCTTTAATCTTTCTACCATTGTAAATTCGACTTACATGCAATAATGCATAAAATGATTTTTTTTATTGAAATCTCATCAGTAGACTACGGATCTTTATAAGTTCTGAAAATTTTCGAGAAATACAGTGTAAAATTTGGCTGAATCTAATATGTACGATTTTTACTTATTTCAGACCTGCAAAGGCCACTACCTCTGAAAATAAGATTTTATTCGATTCCACTCTCTTAAAATTCGTATACAAAAATTTAAAATTGCATAAACATCCGCAGTCTACTCATCAGTTAACAGATGCAGGAACGATTACACATATAAAGATTCTTCATTTATTTTCTAACTAGTGTCGTTATTTTGTGACAACGATACTCATTCAGAAGAGACTATATAAAATATTCTGAAGGCTGTACTTATTCTTTTCTCTCGACTCCCATTGTTATACATGCATTGCGATACTGCTTTCGCTGTTGGCTTCCATATCCTCGGCGAAATTAACATTAAGGTAGAGAATTTCTGATTGTAGTTAAATATCGTGTGCCAGGTACATGCTCGACTAAATTAATGTTTGTATCCCCTTAATAAACAAGACAGTGTAATCAACAGATTCGCGTGCGGTGTATCTTACATATGTGCAATTAACAGAGCTGCGGAGAAGATCACGAATTTCTGGAAGCGGAGGATTTTCTCTACGCTCGCAAATGGAAACGGCAATATGAATTAAAAATTCTATAGACGGCGTTGAAACTTTCAATAATATTAGACGCAAACCGAAACGGAAGCGCATACATGAGCCACGGTTCATTTATCCGATTTTTGAACGATACGAGCATTGGCAAATATATCAAATATTTATGTGCGCGACAGTTTCAACACGTTTAATCAATGTCGATACCACAAAAGAGAAAAATTTTTTCAATTTTCTGGCGTAATGGTTTTTTTTTTGTTTACGAACACACGTGCATATGTGTTTGTAACAAAGACTTGAATTGTCACTGAAAATTTCGTTTGATTTAATCATTCATGACCATTTTTTTTTAAACTTTTGATCCCGTCACGTGAAAAATTAACTCGACAGTGACAAGTTCCCCGTTTAATCTATACCGAAGCATACGTTTTATCTGTGCTCACCTTCATTTTCTACAACCATCGTTCGTTCGGTGATATATATCTGTTTGTATACATTCGCCAATCCTTTCACTAGTAGTCACACAACACGAACAAACTCCACATGCTCATATATTAATTATTCTCGGTCATCGATAGCACATTAACTGGCACGCGAAAAACTCCTGGTTTGTATAACTGAATTTTTAATTAAATTACTCTTGCCATATTCTCCCCTCGGAAAGCCTGATATACAATACATATTAATTTCACTGGAAATTCATTAATGATAGAACTAAATTAATAAATACTATATGTAGAATAAATTCCAAGTATACAGTGTCTCGGATTAATGTTCGGACGCTCTAAAAGAGACGATAACTTTTTAATCTAGAGCAATTAGTTTGGTACAGGATGTGAAAAAAAGATTTTTTCAAAAATTGCAATTTATCGGAATTGTAGCAAAAATACTAAAAGCAGCATTGTACAACTTTTTATGTGGACCTATATTGAAAATTAAAAAAGTAGGTTTTGTATATTTGTCACATATTTGTCAATTATATGCACTAGTGACAGTTTCATCGAAATCGGTTGATGCGGAAAAGAACGACAGGCATTGAAAGATGTAAGAATTAAAAATCCTTAGATTTACATTGCAGTTATAGGCTGAAAATCGTGAAACTGTAATGTTTACCATCTTTGAACGTTTGTAGCTCATTGCAACGTCGATCGATTTTGATGAAATTTTCAGAATATGTTTTAATTGATGCAGATATATAAAATGTATTTTTTAAATTTTCACACACAAAAAGGTTGTAAAATGCAACTTTTAGTATTTTTTCTACAATTCCGATCAATTGCAATTTTTGAAAAAATTTCTTTTCACGTCCTGTAGTAATACTAATTGCTCTAGCTTCCCAAAAAAGTTCAAATCGTATAGTACAATATTGAAAAAGCTATTGCCTTTTTCAGAGTGTCCGAATATTTATTCGAGTCACTGTACTTACGTATTATTGCGACAGTCGAAATAATTATTGGTATTGCTGATAAGCTCAAGAATAAGAAAAGAATAATTTTTGTTAACAGCATAAAACTTGAATAATTTTGCCTTTTTACTTTCGGATATAAATTACGAAAACAAGGATATTAACAATTTATTACAATTCTATTCCAAGCTTTAATAATTGCGATTTCTGGTTTTTGTAAATTTCTATTAGTAAAAGTCCGTCAAACTAACATTTCCGATAATTTGTCTATGAATTGAAATTAGTAGAGCTTTTTAAAAACCAGAATAAACTGTGGATTGTTTTATGAACAGTATTGTCTTGTATTAAGAATTACAATTAGAATTTTTTATATACGCTAAGAAACACTTTTCAATCATAACCGACCTGCTATAAAAATTGCATTTACCTTCTCCCAGTTTCAATTCAGTCATTTTTATTATTTATGTTCTCACAATGCGCCGCGATATTAAAACACACCGATTGTACTTTTTAATATATTTACCTGATATTCCTTTGTTATTTCAATTAATTGTTAGAAGAACTAAAAGTAGCGCGAAGTGTTTTGTTCATTTCTTTCAGTCTTTGTTACATTTCAAACAGCTCGTCCGTCGATCTGAATGTTTCTTTTCACCGTGATTCTGTCTTTTGGCAACGTAGCCTGCAATTGCGCTTTTCAAACGAACTATTTTTTCGCAGTGTAGGTGTAGTCTCTACCTTGAACACGAAAGGCATCTATCATTGCCCCTCCTCTGTAGAAAAGTTCTTCCCCTCGTGGTAGTTTTCTTGATAGCTTTCCTGAAAGAAACGAGAAAATAACGGATACATAAAAAGTTATATTGCTGATAATATGTTAAAATGAAGTTTCTTTTCTTCAAGAAATTCTTAAAAAGACAAAGAAGCTCTAAGAAACTCTAATCGTTATACATATCGGCGAACAAAATTGTAGAGTAAGGGGTTGAGTAAATTGCGAGATTGTAGACGTTACATATCTATTATAATGCTAGCATACATGTTAAACAATATTTAAGTGAATATGAACAATGAACGTTCTAACATTAAGACTCAATTTTAAAGGTAATACATATAAAACATTCTAATGATGAAAATTAATAAACATTCTAAAATAACTAATTTCTATATTATTTTTGTGGTATACAGATTTCAAAATATCTTCCACAAGAACGCTTTCAGAAGAAGTTCTTGAAAGCAACACTTTCCTTATTTCTACAGGAACATCTTAAACGAAGAGTAGAAGTTCGAGCAGAGAATTTTGAAAAACCGAAAGATAAATGTTTATGCTTGTCCTCGCTTTCGACACTTATCGACCGACTCCGGTATGATAGTGGTAGTTTGAGAGAATATCTTTTTTAGTTGTTTGACCCGAATAGAGTCGGAGTTATCTATCCACGATCGAAGAGACTCGAAACGTTTTCATTGGTCGAGCGTTTACTCGCCACCGATTCTGAAGTGTATGAGATAGGTAGGGGGTGAAAGGGGGGGAAGGACAATGAGATCGTGGAAGTTGGGGTAAGTAGTTTTTCCGTCTGGCCGGTTTCGCAATCTAGAGTTTTTGAGCGATGAGTTAACTGCTGGTTGTCCCCGACGATGCTTAACCCGCCGGGTATTGTAGAATTAACCGAAGAATTCCATGTCGACGCCGATTCTTCTCTTTTTATCTCATAACACGGTGGCGGCCGCAGGAATGCGGCTCCGACACCAAGAAAATTCCGTACTTTCCAATATTTCTAATGAACGTTCGACAGGAACTCCTTGGATCGTGGCCGCCACCGCCGGGCGCGGAGAGAGGGTGGGCGGGGGGGGGGGGGGAGTGATAGGGAGAGAGTGAAAAGAGGGGCAACACTATTTCACGAGAAGAAGAAGAAGAAGAACAAGAAATAGGAAAGAAACGACCGGGTCGGAATTTCGCAAGGTTGTCTCAAAAATGATATCGTTCGTTTTACTTAGGCAAGGTCGGGGAAACGGGGCAACCGAGAAGAGATCGGAAAGTTCGCGAAAGTAGATATTCCGTTTTCGTCGTTCGCGAAGCGAAGCTTTGAGCGCGCCGTGCCGGGTTAAACTGGCCTGGCCGAGTTCCGGAACGACGATGTCCGTTGTGCCCGCGGTACTTAACCCTCGGGGCATTGTAGTCAAAGCGGAATTTCGTGCAGACACCAATTTCTCCGTTTCCACAGTGCCAAGCCTGATCCTTCGGAATCCAACGAGACTTCGTTTCCAATAGCGCCTGATAACTGTGCAAACTCTTTCCCGATGAATCATACTTGCTGGAGTAACTCGGCCTAATCCCTTTTTTATTTCTCATTTTTCAGTTTTTCGGGATCGATCGATTCGTCGACTCTACTAGGAACATATCAACAATTTCAGTGTCACGTTCCTCATACAGGGTGGACCACGAAGCGTGATCAGCTTAGATTATTCTGCTGTTAGTGGTTCGATCGGAAATTTTATTAGCTCAGATAACATGATTCAAGTAGAGCTTTAACATTTAACCTACCACGGTCAAATGACCGGTTTTATGTTTTCCAATTATCGAAATTATAAAAATCCATTTATGGAAAATAATGGAATAAATCTTCTTGTCCAAGCATCTATTATATTGCAAAATCACAGACGATCTTAATAAATTTAGCGTCTCCATTTTTATAAGGCAATATTTACCAGATATGTACTTTTAATCTTGGTAGGTTTAGTTTGAAAATGATTATTCC
>JAQQRW010004634.1:25846-49423 GCA_028455765.1 Lasioglossum oenotherae | reverse complement strand
GATGAAGTAAGAATTCCTTGAACAATTACTATTTTAAGATTAGACACATGTCACAATCATCCATGTATGCTTCTCGTTCTTATAGAGATTTAGATAGTGGTTTAGCCGAAGCTATTTCTACGATAATTTGGGCTGCGCCTAGAATTCAAACCGATGTTCGAGAAATGAAAGTGATTGCTGACATACTATCGGCAAAGTATGGTAAACAATACACAGACGCTTGCAGGGAAGAAGCAGTGCAAAGTATTTCTGAAAAGTTGAAGCAGAAAATGAGTGTACAATCACCATCCAAACTTCTTGTTGAGAAATATCTTATAGAAATTGCAAAGAATTATGATGTTCCATATGAACCGGATCCACAGGTATGCATCGAATTGTAGAGTAACCACAGTTATGTTTCGAGTATTGTCCTATACAGGATTGCTACCAGTTCAGGGTCTCGTAATGCTCTAGTTCGTTAACAGTAGTCCGAGTAATTTACATTCGTAAAACACACATATCGTTCATAATGGTGTACCGCTCAGTACACACTCAAAGTTCAGAGTTAACCTCTTTGTCTACAATATCGTGTGAGGGACATGGTACATCGATCGGGCCAATGTAAACAACACATGTGAGAGACATGGTATGTCGTTCGGGCTACACGCAACAAACTAGAACTACCGAACTAGTCAAAATGACTGGAACCAAAAAACACTGTAAAATAAAGTTACTTGTACAGCTTGTCAAATCTAGCTGTGCGGCTGAATGTCCCCCGCAAGGGGAAATGACCCGCTGCGCAGTGGTAAATGAGCGGAACTTTGCAACAATAGAGAACTGATCGTCACCTGTCAAACAATGCACGTGGCGACAGTTCAGTTAAAAAGTAAACTGACACAAGTGTATTCACAGTAACATATAAACAGTTGTTTTGTATGTTTACTGCTGTAAGAAATAATGGACAGTACGCACTTTTCACGAGTGTGTGTACCTTACTGTTCATATGTTGCATCCTTCTCTCGTCGAGGCGATCTTTGTTTTTGTTTGCGCATTCCTAAGTTTTGGTCAACCGCACAGCTAGATTTGACAAGCTGTACCTTGCGCATGTATTTACATATCAGAAGATGTGTGCGATTTTCACAACTTTGAATGCTCAGCCAAACCAAAAACGGTTCGACGTGTGGCCAACCTTGTTGTTGTTTACGGCATGCGCTCTTGGAACTTAAAGGGCAGGGGGATACACGTATACACGTGTATTAAACATTACACGAACTGAAACACGTATCACCCTGTGGGTGAGTCCGAAGAAACAGAACACTTAAATATCTCCATTACTTTTCGTTGTACAAAAAAACTTCTTAGGGCAAAGTTATACTGTTTGAAGGGCCACATGTAACGGTGTAAGGGCAAAATTTTCGAGGTCATTTTTTATGAGATTTCAAGGTCATTGATATTTTTTAAAATGGAATGAGGTATTTTTTAATACATCAATTGATGCAACTGGACATTCGTTATAAAAAAGCACTAACCTATGTATGTCGAAAAGTTAGTAGTTCAGGAGATATTTCAATTTAAATAACTCTAAAACACCATTACTGTCGTACTAAGACGTTACACAAGTAAGTAAACGCTAACTTCAATTTCAATGTCAATTTTTCAATTTCAACTTCAATTTCAACTCATCAATATCAACCCTTCAACTTCATTTTCAATTTCAACTTTAATTTCAACTCCAATTTTAACTCTCCCATTTCAACTTCAATTTCTACTCTTCCATTTCAACTTCAACTTTTCAATTTCAATTCGTTAATATCAACTTCAATTTCAATATCAACCCTTCAACTTTAATTTTTCAATTTCAATTCGTTAATTTCAATTCTTCAATTTCAATTTCAACATCAATTTTTCCATTGCAACTTCAATTTTTCAATTTTATTTCGTTCATTTCAACGTCGATTTTTCAATTTCAACTTCAATTTTCCAATTTCAATTCGTTAATTTCAACTCTCCCATTTCAACTTCAATTTTTACTTTTCCATTTCAACTTCAATTGTTCAATTTCATTTCGTTAATTTCAACGTCAATTTTTCAATAACAACTTCAATTTTTAATTTCAATTCGTTAATTCCAAATCATCAATTTCATTTTCAACATCAATTTTTCAATTTCAACTCGTTAATTTACACTAGCAAGCAAACGCTAACGTCTTAGTACGTACAGTAATGATGTTTTAGAGTTATTTAAATTGAAATATCTCGTAAACTACTAACTTTTCGACATACAGCTTGTCAAATGTAGCTGTGCAGTTGACCAAAACTTAGGAATGCGCAGACAAAAACAAAGACCGCACTCGACGAGAGAAGGATGCAACATTTGAATGGTAAAATACACACCTCGTCAAAAGTGCGTACTGTCCATTATTTCTTACAGCAGTAAACATACAAAACAACTGTTTATATGGTTGTGTGAATACACTTGTGTGACTATACTTTTTAACTGAACTGTCGCAACGTGAATTGTTTGACAGGTGACGTATCATTGTGAAGTTCCGCCTATTTACCACTGCGCAGCGGGGTCATTTCCCCTTGCGGGGGACATTCAGCCGCACAGCTAGATTTGACAAGCTGTACATGGGTTAGTACTTTTTCAAAACGAATGTCCAGCTGCATCAATTGATGTATTAAAAAATATCTCATTCCATTAAAAAAAATATCGATGACCTTGAAATCTCATTAAAAAATGACCTCGAAAATTTTTTCCCTTACACATGACCCTTCAAACAGTGTAACTTGTCCTAAGATGTTTTTTTGTACAACGAAAAGTAACTGAGATATTTAGGTGTTCTGTTTCTTCGGACTCACCCTGTATATTCGTTACCCGTTACACGTGAATTTTCAATACACGTTCAAACTCGTGATTTTTAGTTCATACTATTCTCGTTGAAGGATCTTAGAATTCTAAATCCTACTTCTGCTATTCCTTACTAAAGCACGGGAAGAGATAATTTCTTTGGTAGGGATAAACAGGGAACGAATCACCGGTTCAGGGCGTAATCTAAAATTTGTGGAATGTCTACTGACTCCGTGATTTCATTTTCCTATGCAAGCCTCGTAAGACGCTGCACAGAGATCCCTTGTTCAAGGATCTTTCCCCAAAACTATTTCCTGATACAAAACAAGACACATTTTCAACCATATCCAAGTCTGTAACGAATTCTAAGAGCCAAGAATTGCCAATAAATAACTCGAAGGAGACAGTGCTTCACTTGATCGTAGCACAGACCCAGACACGATGTCTAGACAATTCTAGACAACTTCGATGTTGTAGGTAATGGCGGAAGGAGAAGATGCAGTGTTGATAGACATTGGAGGTAACGGAGAAGCAAGAAATAATTTAGATATCGCTTCTGGAGGTGGTATGCCACAACCAATTGGATTTATTGGATTTCCACAAACTCCGCTGTTACCAGATCCTACAGCAAGCCTCATAGTAAGCAATGCTCACTTGCGCAATCATTTTTTTTTTAAACTGAAGAAAACTTGCTATTATAACCTACTTTCCTAGAATTCAGAGAAAGGGGCGATTGGATTCGTTACTCCTACAGGACCTCCAGAAAATAAAGCCCAAAATGTTCCTAATGTTTCATACAACATCCCTTTGGATAACTCCAATGGTAATCAACATGTGAGTAATCATGACATCATTTTCTACATATAAATACTTCGAACATATAACTCGTCTGAAATTTGGAAGTCTCTGTACAGGTTTTGCACTCTAAATTCACCCTTTTGCGAATCAATTTCAACCTTTTACAGATAAAGTATTTTTAAGTAAGTTTTTGTGAAAGAAATCAAATCAAATGTACCTAGTCAGCCAGGTCTGCCTCGAGCAGATATCGAGCACAGCCTGCAAGCGTACGATGCCAGCAGATGGCATTATGCTGTCAGAACGCTGCTCGAAGCTGAAGATGCTTGGAATCTGCACGATTTTCGAGGGCGCACCCTGCCGATACTTATCGTGACGCAGATGTCTAACATTCTGTTGGCAGGGCCTGCCCGGCAGAATGCTGGCAGCTCGGTCCTGCATTCTGCCAGCATTCTGTCGTCAGCTTGTGCCGGCACACCCTGCCGCAGGAAACGATACTTCTGCTGACGCAAATGCTCGTCCAAAATCGAGTATTTTGCTTACTGGGTAGATGAAATGTTAAGAAATTCCAAATTTTATTATTGCAAAGATGTACGTCAAATACTTATTTAAAGGTAATTACCAATTCATTAACTTTGTAATTATGGAAGTGGTCTAAGTAAAAATTCAGAAAAAAATGAGATCATCGCAGTTATTTCACATCACATATTTTTGCTATATTATTTGATGACAAATTTTTTATATTTTTTAATGATAGTGCTTGTTATTTCAACATTTAAATATCTTGAAACAAGACATATATGACCTAGACCACTTTCATAATTGTGGGCACATATGTATATTCATTGTAGCCATTTTTTCTGATTAATTTTGATAAATGAAAGTACATGTGTATTTACGGAAGCGTATATGTATATTGAATTGAGTATCGAGTCTTATGTTTCCCTTGCAGTAACGACACCGTCCACGTGTACAAGTAATTTAATCTAAATAAATAAATAATTAATTTGAATGAATAACAAATTATTATTTTAATTAAATTAATTAAATAATTAATTTCAATGATTTGCAAAAGGGTGAAATTGGTTTGCAAAAGAGTGAAATTGATTTACACAAAGGTGAAACTGAATTACGAGTAAGGTTGAATTTGACTTGCAAAAGGTGAATTTGGAGTGCAAAATATTGGTCTGTATATACATGGACTGTATAATATCAACTAAAAGTACGATATTTATTTGTTTAGGAAAATGACTTACCTCCACCATACTCTTCATTTCCGCCGGATCTAAATAAACAGGTTAGGTAACAGTATATCTGCTTATAATACTCAATAGTATTACGGCCAATTTGGTTTAATTTGTCAAAAAGCTGCAATGTTTGTAAATATTTTGTAATTTGTAATTTTTTACTCCAGTCTGACCAGAAACCAAAACCACAACCACGATCGAAAATGCCGATGAATGATTTTCAGCTTCCGGATTTGCCAGCTGTCCCATCGGAGAATGATTTACCTCCAAATAATTCATCTACTGCCGAAGATATTGATTTTGACGATTTAATGAAGCGTTTTGAAGATTTAAAAAAACGAAAATAATCTCATACGTTTATAAAAATATATTGCATAAAATCTGCACGTTATAATACAGACTATGTATGTACAACTGTAAAAATTTGAAATATTGTAGTTTTATCGCTGTATAGTATATTGTAATTTAAGCAACCAAATAGCGTTACAGATAATAGTTATATTCAGTATTAGTTTTAAAACTAACTTGTAAAATACTTTCTTTCGTAATGCCGTAATTTGAATAAAAAGATTTCATTATATTCTACTTTTTTGAGTAACATAAAATCGACATCATTTCGGTAATGATTCAATATCGAGAGAAAAGTTGAAAAGATTTCTAAAAAACTTTTCGAATGAGAATAAAGTAGGAGGCTAATTTTTGAAATGCGGCTTTTTCTTGCGCGCACAGTTACAACGATAGAATCTTTAAAATAATTTAAAAATATTAGCACTACTACATAATTACGAATAAATAAGTCTGTGCATTTGTAAATTTGTAATATGTCATACGCTTTAAAATAATCTTCCTTGGCTGCGTTTCTGTTAACTTACACTTAAAAATGTTGCTTGTAAATATTGTAAAATATTTATATTGCATTGATTTTTAATATTTTAAACGCAAACTAATATGTAGTATAAAAATCTTAAAATATTAGCATCGTATAGCATTGTGATAAAGTGTATTCAAACTGTTTTTATTGTTTTATATTTCAAGGAAAATATATTTGAGACAATAATACTCAACGTATTATTTATTTAATACAATATCTTTGTCTTTTAAAATACATGTATCGATAAGGTTTAATGGATTTTCTCGTTCCTTTAATTGTCCCAGTCTTCACAATTCTGAAATGAAAAATGTTGTTAGAAGTAATATGTAATAAAAACGCAAAAAAACATTCTCAATACTCTACATGTACTATAAGTATGCACTCACTTGTTGTCCTTTCTCAGCTAAACACTTTAAAAGATTCTGGGAGAATTCACACTTATCTTTCTTATTCGATTCAAGATAACGGAAGCATTCTGTAATCGATTCCTCAACAAAATCTTTCAATTCCGGATCTCGAATATCTTGATTCATTAATGGAATTACCGAGTCTCTTTCCGGGAAACCCTTCTGATCAACCTATTGTTTTTTATCAGTTTATGTCATATTTAATTTCAATTCAAAACCGAGATAAACTAAATTTGTAATTGATTGCACATATAGGATAATATCTAAATACTAAATATCTATTTTTCTTATATGTACATTAGGGTGGCTCTTATTTTCGACTTTTCGAATTTCTTTTACGACACCCCCAGGTCAGTGCCCAGATAGCACTGATTGTGAGACGTCTACAAGATGTATTTTAGACGCCTGCCGCAAGACATTCAGACGTGTCGAAAGTCGCTGGAACGTCTCTAGAACGACGCTGGAATGTCTTATGTTAGAAAACGGTACGTCTAACAGTAACCTAACCACACTGTTTATTTTAGAACGTAAGACTTTTAGACGTAAAATGGACGTCTTGAAGACTTCCAAGAAAAAATTCAAGAAAAAATGTTTACCTTCCACAATTAAAATCGTACAATAGCCCTGGGTACCGTTGCCAGATTGGTTAAAAAAGTAAAAAAGGTCATTCGTTTTATTATCACGTAAAACTTAGGGCTGCCTGGTAACATTTGTTACTGCTGAGGGCCTCAAGTATACATATACATATAACGCGCTACTGTACATTGGCAATTCTTGCACCAGGCCAAAAAATTTTATCCGTTCAACTCGCCGCCCAAAGATTAAATCCTGTTCCTGACAATTAAAAAGAAACCGTGCCCCTATACTTTTAAAGATTAAAATAGCTAATTAAATGCTCACAAAGTCGACTTTCTCTTTCTGGATAGACTGCGTTTTTTATGCCCAGATAGCACACGACATCTGAAAGATGTCCATTTTACGTCTATTTTAGATCTGAAAGTCTTACATCCTAAAACCCAGATAGCACAAAGACGTTGTTAAGACGTCTGCAGTTGGACATTCAGGCATCTTAAAGATGTCACGAATGTCCTACGAACGTCTTGTGTTAGAAAACGGTACATCTTCGAGACGTTTCTAAGACGTTCAGAAGACGTTCGTAGGACATTCGGTTGGTCTTCAAGACGTCCCTAAGAAGTCTTAAAGGTACATTAATATAATTAAAATAAAAGCAGGGAAGAATAAAAATAGACTTCGAGCAAAACGAGTTTAAAGTTAAACCAAAAAATAGCTTTATTAGAAGAACGAATGTGGAATTTTCATAAAAAATGTAACAAGAATAACAATTAAAACCACAATAAAAATAATAGACATTAAAATTACAATTAAAATCACAATAAAAATTGGAATTGGAATTGCAATTGAAACTGGAATTGAGATTGAAATTGAAACTGGAATTTGAATTGAATTTGAAACTGAAATTGGAATTGGAATTGAAACTGAAACTGGAATTGAAATTGAAGAAAACGCTTTAACTCGAACAAATAATACCAATGCTAATGGGTAAACCACACTGTTTATGCTCTTAATAGAACGTAGGACTTTCAGATCTAAAATAGACGTAAAATGGACGTCTTTAAGACCTAATGTGCTTTCTGGGAAAGATGTCTTTAAGACCATAAACAGTGTGGTTTTTGCATACCCATAATCTAGCAGTATCAGCATTGGTATTATTTGTTCGAATTAGTGGTTTTGCTTCAATTCCTATTCCAATTTCAATTCCAATTTCACTTCAAATTTCGATTTCAATTACAATTCCAATTTGAATTTGAATTCCAATTCGAATTCCAATTTCAATTTTTATTATGTTTATTGTGATTTCAATTGCAATTGTTAATTTTATTACACTTTTTATGTCCATCCCACATGCGTTCTTCTGATAAAGGTTGATTTAACTTTAAACTTGTTTGTGTCTAATCTATGTTTACTCAGCCCTTCTTTTAATTTTACTAACATGGACCTTTAAGTTTGAAAAACGTCTGATCGTCTTTTAGACGTCAAACAGACGTCTTAGAGACGTCCTTAAGACGTACTGTTTTCTAACACAAGACGTCCAGGAGACGTTCGGAAGATGTTCGGAAGACGTTCGTAGGACATTTGGGACATCTTTAAGACGTCTGTATGTCCAAGTGCAGACGTCTTAAAGACGTCTTCGTGCTATCTGGGTTGTAAATTATAATCTTTGGAAAATGTTTTTGTCAAATCATTTAGTAAACCGATGGTTCTAATTGCTTACTAAACATCAAGATTTGGTACGAGTATAAAAAAGTTATTCTGTTTTAAAGGGCGTACGAACACTTTTGTGGGCTACTGTACATGTATATCGTGATTTATACATATACATATACTCACGACGTTCAATTCATTGAAGAAACACTGTACGATACACTGAAATATAAACAATTTATTATTGCAACTAAATAAAGTTTATTTAATCTATAGTTTCTAACTGGAAATACTTACTGCTTTTTCGTAGTCTGTGTTGTTGTCGTAACGCGAATCTCCGTTATTAAAATCGTCCTTTTTATTCCGAGAGTCCCTCGAATTCCAGGAGTCTCCGCGATTTCCGTTACGATTTTGTTTTGTGTTTTGATAATCTCTATAATTTCTATTTGTTATTACATGTACCGTTCATAGCTTTGCGCTCGAAATGAATAAATTCCTTTGGGAATTGTAATTATACTTGTACACACACAGGGTGTAAATTTTAACTCGACGAATTATTTCCACTACTATTGATTAGTGGAAGAAATAACTATATTTAGGATGTACATGGTTTTGAGGCGTGTATTTGCTAATGGCTTCAAGGTCACTTCAACATATTGGCATGTATTATGTATTAGGTCGTTGAAGTCATCTTGACATACGTTCTTCTGGTAAATCTAGGTTTAACTTTAAACTCGTTTTTGTCGAAATCTATTTTTACTCTTCCCTTCTTTTAATTTAATTCATATTTATGGATCTTTAAGACTTCTTAGGGACGTCTTATATGTAGACCTCGCGAATGTGTTACGAACGTCTTCTGAGCATCTTCTAGGCGTCAAACAGACGTCTTAATGACGTACTGTTTTCTAACACAAGACGTTCAGGAGACGTTCGGAAGACGTTCGTAGGACATTCGGGACATCTTTAAGACGTCTGAATGTCTGCCAACTGCCGACATCTTAAAGACGTCTTTGTGCTACGCGGGAATGACTTCCACAGGATTGATTCTGCTATCACCATCAGATACACGCCTTAGTACTTCAATATTTACAATAACTGCCACTAATAGGACACTGTTAACACTGTTAACAAGTCGATAAGTTTTTAAATATTGGATCATACGACTTGAACTTTTTTCAGAAATAAGAACAATTGATTTGCTACACGATGTGAAAAAAATTTTTGAAAAAAATTGCATATTGCCGGAATTGCAGAGAAAGTTCTAAAAAGTTGTATTTTGCAATTTTTTCATGTGGACATATATGGAGATTTACAATTAGATATGTGGGTCCACATAAAAAGGTTTAAATGCAACTTTTATAGTATTTTTTCTGCAATTTTGACACCTTGGAATTTATTTCAACAATTTTTGTCACGTTGTGTAGCAAACCAATTGTTTAGACTTCTTAAAGAAGTTCAAATCGTATAGTCTGATGTTAAAATAGTTACCGTTTTTTTAGAGCGTCCGAATATTAATGGGAGTCACTGTGTACATACAGGGTGTTTCGTCTAAAACAGGACACCTGAATATCTCTTCAGATTATTGTGATGCAATCGACCAAATATCTGGCACGAATATTTTTTTAGGAAGGTCATTTTTTTCGGAGTTACCAAGGTTATCGACGTTTTTTGATACATGACTACATATTTATTTTATGGTATCGGGTAACTGATCGAAAAGTACATTCAGATATGTACTTTTAATAACATGACCTTGAATTGAAATGACCTTGATCTTCGAAAATTAAAGTTTTACCTTCAGATCAAGCTCAAGGTCATGTTATTATACATATCTGAATGTATTTTTCGATCGGTTACCGGATGCAATAAAATAAAAATGTATAGTTATGTATGAAAAAACATCGATGATGACCTTGATAACTCCGAAAAAATGACCTTCGGAAAAAATATTCGTGCCAGATATTTGGTCCATTGACACCATGCACATTACGTAACAAATATTTTTTGCATCACAATAACCTGAAGAGATATTTAGGTGTCCTGTTTTAGTCGAAACACCCTGTATATCGGTGGTACGCGCCTGAGCTGCCTCGAGGACAAGGACCATCACGGGGAGCGAGACGAAAGGAACCCTCTCGAGTTAAAATTAACGGCCTGTTGTACACCTATGTAATATGCAATGTTAATCAGTAGATCGTAAACATATATACCTGTTTCTTTGATTATTCATAGATTGATTACGATAAGAGGACCGGTCGTTATTACTATAGAAAATATGTTTATCATAAAAAATCTTTTCGGAACTAGAATCGTCTTGCGAACTCTCGCTATCCGAACTTTCGTCATCCGATGACATAGAATCACCATTGGTATCTGTACTTTGACCGCTGTGTTGTTTCAGACAGGTTTTATACACTTTCTGAAACTGCATATCTACTTCTTGACTTCTCGTGCGACATTTTAAACACTGAAAGAAAACAATGCTTCCGTATTGTGCTTTTCTATGAACGAAAGCTTTGTACAGTGATTCCATTAATATCCGGACCCTCTCAAAAGAACGATAGCTTTTTTTAATTTTGGATGATACGATTCCAAGTTTTCTTGAAGAAGTTAAAGCAATTAATTTATTACATATTGTGGACCGAAATTTTTTCAGAAATTACAATTGGTCGGATCGTATATGTAGAAAATACCAAAAGGTGAATTTTACAACTTTTTTATGTGGGTCCATATCAATAATTGTAAAAATACGTCTTGTAGATCCACTTTACGTCTATTTTACGTCTGAAAGTCTTACATCCTAAAAAGACGTTTTTAAGACCGTAAACAGCGTGGTTACCCATTAGCAGCATTGGTATTATTTGTTCGAGTTAGTGTTTTTGCTTCAGTTCCAATTTTAATTACAATTTCAATTTCAATTTCAATTCCAATTCCAATTCCAACTTCAATTACAATTTCAATATCAATTCCAGTTCCAATTCCAATTCGAATTCCAATTTGAATTTCAATATCAATTTGTATTGTGATTTTAATTGTAATTGCAATTTTACTTTCTATTCTTTTTTTGTGATTTCAATTGCAATTGTTAATTCTATTACACTTTTTATGTCAATTCCACATGCGTTCTTCTGATAAAACTAGGCTTAATCTTAAATTCGTTTTTGTCGAAATCTATTTTTACTCTTACCTCCTTTTAATTTAATTAACATTCATGGAGCTTTAAGACTTCTTGGGGACGTCTTAAAGACCTCCCGAATACCCTACGAACGTCTTCTAGACGTCAAACAAATAATTTCAGTATTTTAAGATGAAATAAAACCGAATTTCTTTATTCAAGCAATGAATTTTAATCAATTCCCAAGTAGCCACGTGTAGCCACGTACGTCCCTAAAACGTACGCAGAATGTACGTAGTACGTTTGGACGTGAACTGGACCTAAAACGTATGTTTTAGGCACGTACGTGGCTACTTGGGTTGTTAAGAGCCAGGGCCGCGAGCAGCACGAGTGGCCGGCGAAGGGTTGTTACCCTAGGAATATGATATAAATTTGTTAGTTAAGGAACGCGGACGAACCCAATGCGAAATTGGGGAGCCGCTAGGATTATAGACAGCGAGGACGAACCTGACGCGAAGTCAGGGAGCCTCTAGGAATGGAGTCAAACGCAGACGAACCCGATGCGAAACCGAGGAGCTGCGAGGAGGTTGTGTAATAGCACATACGAACCTGATGCGAAATCAGGGAGCTGTAAGGACACGGACGAACCCAATGCGAAACTGGGGAGCCGCTAGGTTGGATAAATCTCTGATTGGACAATTGGAATGTCGCGAAAGAACCTGATGCTTAATCAGGGAATCGCTAGGATAATTAGTAAGCCTCGTAACTAGTATAATTTAATTGATATAATCCGAGCGGTAAGATTGTATCATGTGGGGACGTTCAATTACTTGGTTAGGATATTGGACGATAATTATGGGTTTAATGAATTTGAACTAATTAACAAAGAAGACAAATATATTCTTACTATAGAATTTCGTGTTACAAGTGTGTTTGTGTCGCGAATGGACTGAATTTAGAATATAAAGAAATTGAAAGGTGAAATTACCTAAGCTAAGATGCACGGTGTTGACGCACTGGCAATGCCGGGGACTCGGAGCAACCTTGTTGGTGCCTAACAGATTTTACACCGAACTCGCGGAATCCGTACGGTTAAACTTTGATTCGAAAGGAACGAACGTCCGATCTCACTGGTAGTTGACTTCCGAGATGCGGCACGACGCGACACTATTCGTGATTAAGACAGTACTAGCCCACGAGAGTAGAAATGTAAGGGCTTATATAGCCCTGCAATGACGGGTGGTACTTGTCAGTACCCTTCAAGTGAACATTCGTATTTTGTCAACGACCAGTTGGTCGTGCGTACGTTTGGGCCCTGAACTAACCTAAAAAGTTATGTAGATTTATCTAGCGTAGCTCTGTTCGTTTATCTAGGGCGGTTCCTGCCAGAGATGATATTGAACACGTGTTCGTCATCCGCAACACAGTAAAATATTTTCTTATATATTCTTTTTGATAAAAGATCATCGAACAAAATGAAGAATATCTTATTCATTAAAATTCATTGTTTGGATAAAAAATTGGGCTCTATTTCACGTTATAATACCGAAAGTACTTTCTTGCCAAACCAATAGCTTTATCAGAAGAACGCATGTGGAATTGACATAAAAAATGTAATAAAAATAACAATTGCAAATAAAGTCACAATGAAAATAATAAAAATTAAAATTGCAATTCAAATCACAATAATAATAATAATAATAATAAAAATTAAAATTACAATTATAATTAAAATCACAATAAAAATTGAAATTGCAACTAAAACTGAAATAGGAATTGGAATTGAAATTGCAATTGAAATTGGAATTGAAATTAAAAGTGAAATTGGAATTGGAATTGAAATTGGAATTCAAATTGGAATTGAAATAGAAATTGAAACTGGAATTGGAATTGAAATTGAATTTGAAATTGGAATTGAATATTGTGATTGAAATTGAAATTGCAGCAAAAACAGTAACTCGAACTCGAAATAATACCAATTCTAATACTGAGATTGTGACTATATAAAAACCACACTGTTTATGGTCTTAAAGACGACTTTTTAGGACACAAGACTTTCAGACCTCAAATAGACGTAAAATGAACGTCTTTAAGACGTCGTGTGCTATCTGGGTAAATTACCGTCGCGTCGCACTATTAACAATTAAATATACTTACGGCACCCATGTTAAGACAGAACAAAATCATGCTGTACAAAGCTGGCCGAACAAAATGTTTCATGGTATGAATAAATACTTTTTTCTACTCTCCGACGAACCGATACACGATTAATGAAAACCAATCTGCGTTTCGTCGAGTATATAAGCAAAACGAACAGGAAAAACATTTCGACAATAATTATCTGTCACAGTGAGTCTGAAAAGGCTTTGAGTTCAGTGGACGTTTGCGACATTTTGGTGACACGATGCATCCGGTTACGATTATTTCAATTGTGCGCTCGCTGCGTGTCGCGAATTGCGCAATCATGATTGAATAGATCATAAAATTGATCATTGTCTCCAAACTCTCCACTAGAATCCATCTCTTTTCAAACAGGAAAAAGGATATTTCGGGGTTCTGGATGAAGAAATCGATAATATAAAATTCCAATTATATTTTTTTCTAATTGATAGTTCTACAGTGGACACTACAGTGTCCCAGATAGCACAAAGACATCTCACAGACGTCTGAAAGTTGCCTGCCGCAAGACGTAAGTACGTCTGACAGTCGTCTGCTACGTCTTTGGCACGTCGTTTTCACGTCTTTAACAGGTTTTTGTTACAAAACTGTGCGTGTTAAAGACGTCTCTCACAGGTCTTTTTGACGCCTTAAAGATGCCTTGTAAAGATGTATAAAAAATCGCCTGAAAGACATATCTTTAAGACGTCTTTTTAGGTTTCTTTTACGCATCTTTTCGGAGATACTTCAGGCATCTTTTAGACATCTTTTTCAAACGCACAAAATCTCCAAATTTAAGAAAAAGTTATAAAAGAAATTAGAATCTACTAGATACAAAGTGGAATAGAATATAATATATTATATTCCACTTTGTCTTCGAAAAGACTTTATTACAATTTAGAAATTTTTATGCAGTTGGCGGGATTTGAACTCGGGACTCGGGACTCGGGACTACCGTTTAACTTCATGATATGCTTCCTCGCTGAGCCATGCTTTTTTTTTAATTTTTGTTTTTTTTTTTAACATGTTTATTGAATATATTAGTACAATCAGAGTTAACAGGAGTCAACAAACATAATAAAAATCTCCACACAATATTGCTATGTTAAGCTGATTGTTCGCTTGCGTGCGAAACTCGGAGCTTGACAAATCTTTGGACGGTGGAAGAATAAATAGGAACTGTGTAACGGCTGGTTTACTTATAAGCTAAGGCGCCTTAACGGTTAATGGAAGGGTGAATGGGAGAAAAGTTTTATTTTAAAAAACCCCCTTGACAGTCTTTGGTTCGCTGAGCCATGCGAACCTATATTGTTAGATTCATTACTTTTTATTCGTATAGGCTCAGATCATATTAAATCATATAATTATTAGAAAAGATAAACTTCTGTCAAAATATTTTTTAGGTAAAAATCAAATTAATTTTTTTTTAATAATGCAGTCATTTGGTAGTTTTACCTGGAAAGTTTTCCGGGAGTTTTAAGAATGTGTAATTTTATAGATTTCTATGTGCTCTTACCGAATTTCAACTTTGCCACCTCGTATCTTTGCCGCTCGCGCCGCCATATTGGAAGAATGGTGCTTAATGGCAGTTTTTTGACAATATCTCCTATCCGACTGATTTTACGATAAAAACATTTATATACAAAATTAAACTAGAGGAAATTTCCTACAATTTATGTAATAACAATTTTTTTCATGAAATCAATAGTTTTGGCGTACGAGCACCGCAAACTATTATTATTCATCTACACGAAAAATATTTTACTGTGCGTTGTCACGTCTGGTGGTTCAGCCATCATTAATAATTGATATAATCAATGATGAATAACATATACCCTTTTGAATTTCTTTCTATGCTTAATTTAATAATGTTGTACGAGAAACTAAAAACTAAATATTAAATATTATTGTTTATAATCAATATCGAACTATCGTATATTATACCACATTGCGTGCGATAGAATTAGGAAACTTCATTTTAATTTGAACCATATTGAACGAAATAAATGCGTAGCGAAATTATTTCATCAAATGATTGAGTCATTTTCAAATATAAATCGTAAGCAAATATCCGCTGAAGACTGTCTATCACTGAAAGCTGAGAAGAAAGCAGCTAAGAAGAAATCGATCTAGGAGATGCGCAGAGTAATATGATCTAGCCAATATGAGGATGATCTAAGAGAGTGACAGAGAGGTGAGCAATTAAGAGGAATTTCGTGATGAAGTAACCACCCTATGACAAATAAGAACAAAGGATTGATGAATCTATAAAAGAGTTGGCTCCTCATTAGGAGCTCAGTCAAAAGTCAACACTCAGTAGAAAAACAGTCAACAATTTGTCAACACAAGTCCTTACAATTAGTTCAGTTCTCAGTTTGTTGTGTTTTTGTGTGGTGAGCCAGAGGTTTTTACAAATACGCCAGAGATAGGCAACGCACCAACCTCATCAAGGAATCAACGCACCAACCTCATCAAAGAATCAACGCATCAGCCCCATCGGAAAGAAGATTGTTTATTTAACCATACGAAAGAAGTCTACTTAGCGGTAATTACTAACAAATTATAATCATATATCGAAAAATATTATGTATCCGAAATTTGGAGTTTAAAATATACTTTTGTTTATTTCTATTCAAACAAACAACATATATCAAATCATTAATTGAAGAAATTACCCAAGTTCAATTTCTACATTCCAATTCATGATCAAAATCACATTAGAATATTAAGAAATCCTTTGTTACGGATAGAGAATATATTCCGTTCGTTTTCTCACATGAATCTCTTCCAGATCGTCTCTGGCAGGAAGCGTCCTAGATAACCTTTCATATCATAGTTGAACCCTTTGATTTAGGACCGAGCTCTGGCTCCGATTTCATTAGATGTGACAAAAATGAGAGTCTGGCCCCAAGCCCTAATCTCTAAGCGCGATTAGATTATGAACAAAGTATTTTTTCTATTCATTGTAGGGGTATACATACATACTATAAACCCTTAGATTCTTACTCTCGTGGGTTAGTACTTCAGTAGCCACGTATCGCGTCACGTCGTGATGCATTTCGGAAAGTTAACTTCTAGTGAGTTCGGGCTAAAGTACCTTTCAGATCAAAATTTAACCTTATAGATTCATCCGCTTGTTCGGTTTATAGTCTATTAGGCAGTGTTTGAAGTTGCTTCCGAGTCCCCCGCATTGCCAGTGCGTGAAAACCAAGCATCGTAGTTTAGGTAAATTCCTTCTTTTACATTTTATATCTTTTACTCTTATTCCAATCGCGACACGTACACACTTGTATTACAGAATTTTATAATTAGAATATATTTGTGTTCTTGGTAATATAATTAGAGCAAATTCATTGAACCGAAGCCGGTGAATGCAGGTAGGTTCAAAACTGCGTTGTATCTCTATTATAATCAAGCCAATTAAATTTCTATTAATCTATACAATCTATAATACGTCCACCTTAGGACGTAACAGCGTAAAGACAAAATATATAATTAAACTAGAGGGTTATTGTTGCTCGCTCGCTTCGCTCGCTCGCGAGTAGGGTTGTTTTTGCTCGCTTGCTTCGCGAGCTCGCGGATAGGACTGCTCTTGCGAAAGGGTTAGTGGTACGCATGGCTAGTAGTACCTATAGCTATTAATGTTATTTTTTTATTTGGTGTGTGACTCTCCAAGAGCCACATAAAGAACTTCCCGATTCGTTAGTTGCAGTATAATATTATTATTATTAAGTGTACGTTTTAATAAGATTATACGTTTTCAGGGAAATTCAATAGTTTTCTACTTATCAAAATTGTTCGGCGTCGACCGACGGTCGGAGGCGCCTGACGCTGGAATCGCTCAGAAATTGAGCGCGCGAGGATGGCAATGATAGGATCGTGAGAATGAGGGAGACAGAGTGAATTTAGAGTCTATTTAGCACTGCACTTTATTCAAAGTTCGAATGGTATCTCAATAATCGCCGACGGATCGAAATGCGGATGTCTTGTTCGTGCGATGTTTCTGCCGATGAATCGCGACGGAAATCTTGTGCGACTCCTTGACGAGGGTCGCCGCGGACGGAAATCTTCACCGCGTTCGTCGGATATCTTGCCGCGGGCAGAAGCACGGATAGCGACGCGAACGAAATAGAATTGTCTGCGACTCGAAAGAAATGTCGAATATATGTAGATAACAAGAAAGTGCCGTGATGATAACGTGTTAATTGAACGATTGTTTTCACTCGCAGAACTGAATCGGAAGAGAGTCGCTCCGCCAAGGGAGGGCCTTTTAATATTCGCCGAAACGGCAGGCGGGGTCGCACGCGATTGTTTCCGGATCGATAGCATGATCCGGGAAGACGACGGTTCAAGATTCGCATTGTGGAATTTTGCCGGTGATGAGAGCTGGCAAACACACCGTAGCCTCGCGCTGCGGTTACGCGTGATCGCTTCGCGACTCTAAACACGATTGAAAAAAGAGAGCAGCGAACGGAGCTCGACGGTTGGTGTACCGACCGGCAAATTCCCAATTCGAATCCTGAACAAAAATGTTGCTATATGGCGTCGCATTAAACCAACATCGTACGCTCGTTGCTAGCTTGGTTCCTTGTTATAGCATACTAATGTTGCAAAATAAATTGTCTTAATTAGTTTTTCGCAAACGATACAACTCCTCATTATCCGGGTTTGCAGTATTGATCTTGGTTTTATAAACCGCTCAATTTTGAAACTCTGCTCAGTGCTACATACAACATTTGTAAAGTTCGCCTTTCTGATTTTTTAAAATCCAAACATACTTTCTCGTATGTTTGTCCCTGACTTTTATGAATCGTAATCGCTTCAGCATGAACCACTGGAAATTGACTACGTGTGATTTGATATTTTTCCTCACTCGACACATTTACATGATTCGAGATTTTTATTATTGGTGTTAAATTTTGATGAATATTTGCATTTTTCATATAATCACGATAACGAGTTCTTACTTTCACTCCTACTCTGGCCTGGAAAATCTAACCACAATATAGACGCAATTTTAGAATTTTCTTGAAAAGTAATTTAATATTCCGCATGTGTGTTCCATTAACCAATCCGTTTTCAACATCAATGTTATTAATAATTATCATATAGTTTATATTAATTTTCAATTTAATCTCAGTTAATAATTCGTTTTGAACTGATTGTTTTTTTAAAGATTGTAATACATATAAATTTTTTTTGTACTTTCATCGATATTCTTTGAAAATGTATTCTCGGGAGTAGAGATGATTAACTCACTCTTGCATTGGGATAATTTTCGATTATTGTAAGCGGAAACATTAGCGTAAGGTACAAAAAAAATGAAAAAAAATTTTTTTTGTGTAATTACGTTTGTTTCTTCGGTGGAAACTTTCCGTATAAATTGCATTGTTGAATGAACTTCTTTCGAAAAAAACTAAAAAAACTAAAAAACTACTTGACCAAAATGGACCAAAATCTAATCAGCTCTAAGTTACAGCGGGGCACATCGATTGCATCATTCCGATCATCCTGATCGTGTTGTTACTTTTTCTGAAAACGTTAACGAACAATTTGATTACATACAAACGGACACACACACACACACACACACACACGAACATTTTGCTGAAAATAGTCTAAAATGACTGCAATGATCATGAAACGTGAAGATCTGCTAAAAAATCGATTTTCGATTTTCGGGGTCATTACAATAACTTCCCTATAAAATCGGGAAGTTAATTATACATGGAAACATTTAAAAAAATGTTAATTTCTCATTTTAAATATGGAGAAATTTTCAAAATGTACATGTTTCACCGACCCTTGTCGTGACTGAGAGTCCGCGAACTAAATATGCAGGATCGAGTGCGGAAAAGGGAACGAGGGAATGCTTTGAAATCAGGTGTAGAACACTATAAATTCACCGAACTGAGTCTTTATTGGTCACAACGTCGCTAGTCACGTAAGATCACGTCCCGAATTATTCTCGCAGAGGAGAAATTGTTCTTAAATCGCGGGTTTCTCACAGAGGAGACGATACGGTCGGTTCAAGATTTGGATAAAGCGTTAGACAATGCATTCACGTGTTCTCAGAGGAGGTTACAACGGAACAACTCGAAACCGGCAGGGGGGCCTATTTACATGTATCGATAGGTGCCCCCACCACGCTTATACACGGGAGCTCGCTTGAGGTGTCTAAGTAAGTGTGGATTTATAGTGGAGCTGCGAGCGTCGATGATAGGGGCGCGGTGAAAAGAAACCAACGTTCGTGACAACATTTCGACACATACTAATGAAAAAGTACATATGTATTTTCTTTGTTTTTCTTTTATTTTCACCGCACAGCTCACCTCGCTGCTCCACTATAAAACCACCCTAATTGTCGCGTCAGCGCACAGTGCGGACAAATGGCCTAATATTCGGCACTTCTCTAAATTTGGTTATTAATGGATATAATAGGTAATTTTTTTTACAGAAAATAATATTTACCAATATAATTAATAAATTTATTAAGAAATTAACAATTTTTATTTAAACAAAAATATATTTTTAAAAACTAACAAATTTAAACGAAATTAATAATAAATGAACCATATTTAATATTAATAATAATAAACTTAGACAAATTATAATAGTATAAACAAAATTAACAAACTTAACAAAACGCTATTCGTTATCCGAGTCATCCTCAGTACTTTGAATGTGATCCAAAACAAATCATTCACTCCCGTGATCTTGCACATTTCTGATTAAATATTCATCAATTTCAGTAAAATGGCAAGATTTGCTTTTTGTTGTCGTTTCCTGAGATATTTCAATGTCTTCAGATAAATCGTCCACCCTGCATAATTATTGCAAAATTTTATTATGCATAAAAATGATTATTATATGATTATTAATAACAATTTCCATCCTAATACGCATTTTTTGCAAAAGAAATGTATTTAATATCGTGATGTACACGAATATTGAATTTTGTACAAAATCAAAATGTAAAATTTTGTACAAAAATCCAAATTTGTTTACGAATGTATATGTATTGGTAATTATTCGTAGAAAATGAAATTTAACAATATAACTAATAAATTTAAAAAGAAATTAACGAATTTTCCACAATACATCATAAAGGCAAGGTACGGGCACTTATTAAAAAGTTTATAAAATTAAGAGTAGCAGTTAGTTGCCCGCAAAACTATGAAATTCTTAAACTACAACAAGTAACATATCCGAATATGTCAAAATCTCAGGATATTTTTTGCCCTTCTCGAGATATGTTAATTTGAAGTTTTATATGCAAGTAATAAATAAGACCACCGTTGAAAATTTATACAAAAAATAAATCTACTTTATTAAATGTAAAAAGAATGCATATACCTTGGTGAGCATTTTCCATTATACAGAATTATTATTGCAACACTGATTTACAATTAATGTAATATTATTTGATTTTTGGGACTCTAGAGAGTGCGACACATGGTACAATTTTTTATAAAAATCTAAATTTGGTTACTAATGTAAATGCAATAGTAATTATTCACAAAAAAGGTAACAATAAAATTAATAAATAAAAAAAAATTATTATAACAATATTTATGCATAAAAATTATTGTTATATGATTAATAATATTAATTATTAATAATTAATATTGTTCGGGATTCAAATCGAAAAGTTTACCGGTCGATTGAGACCTATTGGGTTTTTCTATCTCCTTCAAGACGCGCGAAGAACACACGCCGTGTGTTGGTATTTCCGACGCCGCGTTCTCAACGGCCCGCCGCGCCGTCGTGACCCGTAAACTACCTCGATTTGAATCCCGAAACAATCGACTCTGCAATCGATCCGCCAATCGCGTACCACCGCGTTCGCCGAATTGGGGTCTATTCGGGACCCCCTCGACGAAGCGGATTCACTCTCGTTTCATCGCGCTCAGAGTCAACCTCATCGTTTCAGTTCTTTTGTAAGATCATGTTTTCTGGAATTTACGCGCTTCAGTGCCGTGCGCGCTTAAATTCTCACACCACCTCAATAAATCAACGTGCGCAATTGATCTAAATCACGTCGTTCGCGAAGAGTTTTCTTTTACCCTTGCGCTGTGACCGTTACCGTTCCTCGCGCGTCCAAGTCTGGGCGATCCCGGCATTCAGGCTTTCCGACCGTCGGTCGGAGCCGAAACAAATATCAATAATTAATTTAATTTTAATTAGTACATCGTGATATGCACGTGTAGTGAGATATGCCACGTTTGACCGCACTGTGCAGCGGCGAGACGTCAAGGGGGGTATTCGCGACACCAAGTATACCGAGGATACCGTTGAACGTGTCTAAAAGTACATAATTCAATACAGGATATCTCAGAAGACGTTGTCGTTATTAAAAAAGTGTTCCCACAAAAGTTCTTTGGTATGATGGGCTACATAATAACAAAGAAATTTGTAGAACTCACAAAAATATTTATGGACGTATACACAGGGCCGGCCATCTGGGGGGTGCGGCGGATGCTATGGACCGGGTCCCCGCGACTGACAGGGCCCCAACACGATCAAGAACTAAAATAATGTAACTTTTCTGAAGTAATTAATGTATTAGCAAAAACAAAATCACGCATTAAATAAACATGGATTAGTAATATACAGGGTGAGTCCGAAGAAACAGAACACTTAAGTATCTACGTTACTTTTCGTTATACAAGAAAACTTCTTAGGACAAAGTTACACTGTTTCAAGGGCCACATTTAACGGTGTAAAGGAACAAATTTTCGCAGTTATTTTTTAAAATTTTAATTTAAAAAAATTTTTTCAATTTCAATATCAACTCTTCAACTTCATTTTCAATTTCAATTTTTCCATTTCAACTTTAATTTCAACGTCAATTTTAACTCTCCCATTTTAACTTGAATTTTTCAATTTCAATTCGTTAATTTCAAATCTTCAATTTCATTTTCAACGTCAATTTTTCAATTTCAATTTCAACTCTTCAATTTACACTAGCAAGTAAACGCTATCGTGTTAGTACGCCAGTAATGGTGTTTTAGAGTTATTTAAATTGAAATATCTCCTGAACTATTAACTTTACGACATACATGGGTTAGTACTTTTTTATAACGAATGTCCAGCTGCTTCGATTGATGTATTAAAAAATATCTCATTCCATTTAGAAAAATATTAATGACCTTGAAATCTTGTAAAAAAATGGCCTTGAAAATTTTTTTCTTTACACCGCTACGTGTGGCCCTTCAAACAGTGTAACTTTGTCCTAAGAAGTTTCTTTGTACAACGAAAAGTAACGGAGATATTTAGGTGTTCTGTTTCTTCCGACTCACTCTGTATGTTCGTGTTTTTGATTTGCTTTGCCAAAAATATGGGGCGCCAAATGGTTTCTTGCACCCAGGCCCCTTTATATGTAGAGAAGGCCAGCCCTGCGTATACAATATACTATTTAATGGTCGACTGAATAGAATGAATTTTTGGCTGAACTTTAGAAACCCCCCCCCCCTTCCTTTCGACATGTGACATACGTCATTATATTCGTTTTGACATGCCGAACAAAAAATGTATGTGTCATTTTTGGCTGAAATTAATAGTTTTCGAGATATTCGCAAAAAACTATAGCTAATAGAGTATTGAATTTTTCGTATTCCTGCATGCTCCGCGGCAACGTAAGCCTGCCCAGCGCGGCGGCGTTCGTTTACTTTTTGCTTCAAAACACGCTGCGGAGATGAGAGAGAAAACAGGGTCTCACTCTGGTCATACATACAGGGTGTTTACCTTCAGGTGGGAGAAAATTTAAGGGATGGTTCTCGACGATAATATAAGACGAAAATGAAGAATAAAAGAATTTCGATTTCGGCTTCGTTATTTAGTTATTAACAATTAAAAATCCGCCTAAAATGCTGCAACACTTCTAACAAAAGTATACGTTGCGTACGTCACACAGGCGCGCGACAGTCTCGT
>JAQQRW010004634.1:0-18284 GCA_028455765.1 Lasioglossum oenotherae | reverse complement strand
TCTATGTATTATAATATTTGTTTTTGAGTGTGTGTGTAATGAATGATATTAATTTGTGATAACAAATGATTTTTTGATTTTCGATTAATTGTTGTGTTTCGCCTTTCTTTTATTTTCCAGTCCATCGTTAAATTCCGACTTTCAAACCAAATATAATTTCTAAAAGTCCTAAGTAAATAGTACCTTGTACATACATTCTCTAGTTTGTTGGAAGTAGAGCTTAAATGTTGTTCCATCTTTTTTGTTTAAATAAAAAATAAAATTAGTTATTCCGTACAATATGTCTACTTCTGCAATCCTTGTCTTTTATTTGACCTTATTAAATAATTATATTTTGCAGTTATTTTAATACAGGATATTTCCTTCATTTCGTGAAAGAAATGAATCTTAGTTACATATTTTATATGTATAAAACAATATAAACTGTTCGTTCTGATTAAGGCCACAGGCGATGTACGTTATTGTCCGGACCAAACAGAATTAGATCTAATCCTCTTTGGTCCGGACTGAGTGTGGAGACGGGTTCTTGTCCGGACTGAGTGTGGAGACGGGAGCTGATCCAGGCTAAGCATTAGTGTAGGGGCAGCACTATAATGGGCACGGCCAAAACCCGGGCGTGAGCACTCTCATATACTCTCTGATATCACTGCCGTGCAGACTTTCAGTCGGAATCCGTGGATCTATTCGAGTGGCCCCCTGTCGCCGATTAGCGGTTCGCGCAAGCGCAACCAACTCTTCTGGTTAGAGTGTCCATTTTGATCACATGTGAGTATCTCCAGTCTGTTCTCCTTTTTTCACGGTGAGTCTAGTTAAATGACTTGTGATCGCTCGAGTAAGTTTATAAAACGTGTGTTGAAAGCTCCAGAAAATAAAGAGCTACATTATTAGAAACCAGTTGACATCCGTGATATCTGAAACCTTCTCCGAGAGTCGGCAACTTTGACGACGAACCGCACGCAATCCTTTTCGCGCCATCTTCTTGAGGAAAACGGTGAAAAAACCGCAGTAAACTCGTCCTCGAAGGTAATTCGACTTTCACGAGGCTCTCCGGTCGATTTTTCATAGAAAAGCTTCGATATCCAAAGAACTGTCAGTCGGGTTAAAACTTTGGTTATCTCGTACTTCCACAACGTGTTCGTGCACTTTGCCTTGATTATTCAAACGACTTTTCAAGCTATTCGCGTTTCAATTTATCTTTTAGAGAATTTTCGTTCGGTTAATTTGTTCCACGATGTTTTCATTTTTACCATTTATCTTACCAGTTTTATAGTACTTCCGAAATACTTGAAGTTTATCGTGTTCTAAATGTACATGGTTTCTATTGCATACCTGGGAAAGACGAACATTTTTCTGTGATAAAGCCAAATAATTCTATAATAATTAGTTATTAAAATTTTCATATTCGACACGAGGGATATGGTAACCGCATTAAATGTTAAAGAATAAATGCGATTTTTAAACTTTGATCGGAAATAATCAAAGAATTTATTGTTATGCTCCAAAACATAATAAGATATATGTTCTCCATTCATATTTTATTTTTATATATATCGTAAGAAAAATATTGTTACGACGACATCGCATTTTAAACAATCTTCATCTTATTCAAACTATTATATATTTTTCCATTGTGAATTACTTATGTTCACGGTTGTTATTTTATTGTAACCTTCATCGATTTATTAATGTCTTTTAGTGGTAGTATTTTTTGTTGTTGCTGTTAAAATTACGAAAATATTTTTAGATCGACAAGGTTTCGAAATGAAATAAATATTATTCCAGTGTTGTTATTCGCATTTATGTTAGTTGCATTAAAACGCTAATAATTCTGTATTTAACGAAACTTTTCATTTCGCTCATAAAATTGTTTAGAAGTAATAAATCATTTACTTTGAACTACAATTACAGATTAACAAGGAAAATCCAGAATGGCAGATATAGAGGATACTCACTTCGAAACCGGTGACTCCGGTGCTTCTGTAACGTACCCGATGCAGTGTTCGGCACTGCGTAAAAATGGGTTCGTCATGCTCAAATCCCGGCCATGTAAAATTGTAGAAATGTCAACCTCCAAGACAGGAAAGCATGGCCACGCCAAAGTACATCTTGTAGGCATTGACATTTTTACATCAAAGAAATACGAGGATATATGTCCCTCTACGCACAATATGGACGTGCCGTTTGTTAAGCGGGAAGACTACCAGGTTCGTTTCCGTTACTACTTCGTACAAAATGTACGTTTACGCTTTCGAATTATGAATGTAACGGAACAGATGTTGCTACTACTCCTCTTCGGAAGGGAGGGAAGCAGCCACATCTGTTCCATGGGCCAGTGTCACCCAGCAAATACATTTTTAACCCTTCGCACTCCTTTGTCGAGTGTGATTCGACATCAGAGAAAGAGAAATGTAAACGAAACAGGTTTTTTCTTATGTATTTGGTTCTTCCTTGATTGATTTAAAAGTTTGAGAGCTATATTTAACATGATTAGTAGACTGCGGATTTTGTGCATTTACGATAAGACTGGCGCTTACAATTTAAAGCAGCGGACATGTTAGAAATGTCGAAGGACATCGATGTATTCGTTTCAGCTTAATAGGATAATTAAAAGAACTATAATTTTTAAAAGATCCGCAGATTAATAATTAGTAAACAAAATTGTTCGAAATAAGTCAAGAAACTGATCTTCAAACTAAATTTCGAATAAAACACTTCGAAAAACAAGTTGCTGGCTAAACAAAATTGAAATATGATGAAATGAACAAAGATTCGAGTAAAATTTATCTGTATGTTTATGTTGCAGCTAGCAGATATATCCGACGATGGCTACTTATGCCTGATGGCTGATAACGGTGAACTCCGTGAGGATTTGAAAATTCCTGACGGTGACCTAGGTGCTCAGTTACGTGCTGACCATGACGCTGGGAAGGAACTTCTTGTAAGTACTGTTCGAGCTGTGCAAGAGTTGATTTTACATGGACATCCTACGTATCGATTTCAGTGCATTGTTGTATTTCTGTTTAAAAAGCGTGTTTTTTTTTATCGATTTATAAAAAATCTTAGTAAATTGAAAATATTTCAACGTTTATTAACCGGAATTTATTTGATCGTACAAGTTTCTAATGAAAATTACGAGGTAGATTGGAAAGAAACAAAAGTGAATTTTTTTCTAGTGCACTGTGCTGAAAGCCTGTGGTGAAGAGGTCGTGATCGCCATCAAAACCAATACTGCCATCGATAAATAATTGTGTTCAGTCCAAACTCCACCATCACATTAAAGAGAAAACAAAATACACAGCTAATATATTATTAAGCGAAACCTAAGATACAATACAAGATGATCAGTGGTTAAAATAAGAACTACCAACAACAAATAGGAAAGGAAAGAAGTGGGGGGCACTTGGAAATGAACAAAAAGAAGGATATAAAGAAACGAAGAAAAGGAATGAGACACACATAATTAAAAATGAAGAGAAGTGCAAAGTATAAACGTACGTGGAGCGTGTAAGTGTGAGGGAGGAGAGGATTACAAATAACGCAAAAGAATAACAAATAAAAAAGAGAATAAACCAGGAAACAGTATCAGCTTAGATCTTGAGAACAAAAAAAAAGAAAGAATGTCTTTGGCGGTTTAAGATATTAAGATTAAAAGGCAATTTTGACGGTCGAAAATTTGAGAAAAGAAATTTTGCCTTTATTTGTAATTTTTAAAACTTCAATGTAATTAGAATTCCACTTACATTGGAATTCCCGATTGCTTTACAATAATAATTATACCAAGTTCTCACTATTATCAGAATGTTCTTGTAATTCCAATGCACCTAGAATTCTAATTACTTAAAAAGTTTTATTCCCTTATGATAACCCTTTCTCTCTTAATACTTCAATCGAGATTTAAAATTTTTCGTAAATTTGATTTTAACATTTTCTACCATGCTCAAATTACAATTCTAATAGACTTAGGTAAAACTCCGATCTTTGAATAATATTTGTCGTATCTTAATTTTATGGAATTTTTGTTTTCTTTTTATTGAAGTTCAACAAATTCTTTTTTTCTATTAAAACTCATTATTTTAGTACCTGATTCTAAATTCCCATCACATAATGATTTCAAACCCCTTTTTGATACGTACAATATCAAACCAATTCTACCTAACATTACGTAAAATCCATCCTACACTTTTAAAATTTAATTAAAGATATCTACATTTTGTTAAAGATCATTAATATTCTCTACGAATCGAAAACTTTTTATTCATTATCGACTTGTTAAAATTTGTTCTTGTATAGGTTGTTTAAATTCTTCGAATCTTTCGCATTCTTACTTACAGTTACGATTCATTAAACATTACTAAAATTTGACGTATTTTCTAATTTTCCAAATCTATGAAAGATATGTCGAATTAATATCTCTCGCGAAAGACACAAGTACAATTCTTTCCTCGACATTTCAGATTTTAATATTTAATTTTTGAATTGTGGAAATTAGTGTTAAATATAGATCTGAGAAATTATATCAACATTTTATACATTTCTGTAACTTTATTTTCTGTTCTATAACTGTGAATTATCGAACGAAAAATTTCGTTTATATGTTAGAATTAGAATTTTGTATTTCGAACTGTGGGAACTTCATTTGAAAGACGAAATGTTGAAAAAATGAAACTGCATTAGATCGAATCGATGATTTATGAATTTTTATTTGAAATTTCAGTTCCAATGTAAGAATTTTTGTCTTGTATTTAAAACTCGAATACGAATCAGACTATACCATCAGCAAAAAAGTTTAAAATTATAAGAAAAATGAATAATAAGAAACAACTAAGCTATTATAATCTAAGCAGACTAATTTAAGATTAACACGACCTAGATAAATGAATTTAATCTACGAGGGGGAAAAACAAAAAAAACGAATCAATTGGCCTCTTGGTCAAATTTTCAACCACGAGAGATGGAAACTATTCTTTTCTGCTCCTCGATACTCTCTGTTTAAATTATATATATATATATACCACTGCTGGTTTTCATCCACATGCTACCATTTTAAGTATTGGAAATATAATAAAAATATTCATTTTTATGTTATAGGCACAGATGTGAAATGGTATTTCAAGAATATGTACAGCTAATTTAATGAAAAATTGCTAAACGATTTCTGATATTTGTATCTGCTACTGATACTATAGTAAGATAAAGTATACATTTTATTTTTAAAATGAAGAAAATTGATTTGCTATTTGAAATCGACATTTATACGTGCGGTTTTGTCTTGAAGATATTTCTTGAAATGTGAAACTATCTTATTTCATACGCGTACAATAAATTATAAAATATTTATTACGAGTTAAAAGCATAAAGTACAGTAAAATAGAGCTATAATGAACGTTTTTTTCAGTATACCAGCATTGGTGTATATAACTAAACAAAAGTGCATATACACATACACACGTATACAAAACACACGCAGCGGTAAAATATATGGAAATACACACATAATTATATGTGAAAGTACACGATTGTGGAATTTGAACCAGAAAACACAAACGTAATATATATATATATATATATATATATATATATATATATATATATAATAGAGCGCATTTGTTTATACGGCCGAGGTCGATGAAGGACAAATAAAGGAAACAGAAAGCCGTCGGTGCTTTTAAGTCACTTTCGATATATAATATTTCGTTTCATTTTTAACGATATTTTGTAAGAAGTTTGGGTTTCAACGATTTCGTCACCAATTCTTTTCTTTTTTTTTTTTATTGCTTTTCTTATGTTATATTTATCTGTTAATTAATCCTACTTAAATTGTACCGAAATATTTTTATTGGAAATTATAGATTAGAAATACATACATATATACATTCAATTCATAGCTTTGTCATTAGTAGTGATTTTACATTTATCATTTCGTAATTTCACTAAAGTGTTATTAGAATAATCGATAGAAAACGTTGATAACAGTGATGAAAAGAAAAATTCAATTGCATTACATTAAAAAGAAAAAAAGATTCGTACATTGAAAAATTGTTTTAAACGTTAATATGTCTTCTTTTTTCAAACCTAATTGAAAAGTACTTTTTTATGTTACAGCCCCTCTTTTCACGAATACTCTCATTTTATATAAACTTCAATTATTCGACGTTTATTTGTGAAAATTGCTTTAACTAATTGGGTAGGAAGTAGAGATCTCGATTTCACGTGTACCTGAAATTCACGTGTACACGTGTTGTTCGGATGTTCGTGTTGAAGTTCGTGTATTGTTTACTACTAAGTTTAATAAACGCGTGTTTCGATACACGGATACACGTACATTTTACCCAATAGCACGCGACGTTTTTTAGACGTTGTTTTAACGTCTTACGTCACAAAAGACGCCTTTTTACGTCTCATTTCTGCCATAAAGACGGACGTCTTGAAGACGCCTAAAATGCGTCTTTTTGTGACGTACAGATGTAAAAACGGCGTGAGAACGACGTCTAAAAGACGTCGTGTGCTATCTGGGTAAAATATACGTCAGATCTGGGGACGCTGGCTCAAAAAACACACGTTGCTACTACTGGGACTGTCTTAGCGAGCAAGAGAAGGAGAGAAACAGCAACATGTGTTTTTCGAGCCAGCGTCGCCCAGGTCTGATATACGTGTATCCGTGTATCGAAATATACGTGTACACGTGAATTTTCAATACACGTTTAAACTCGTGATCTCTAATAGGAAGTCATGGAAGAGACTGTTGAAGATTTATTCGCAAATATTCTCTTTAATATTCCTACATTTTCAAACATTAATACTCTTATATTTTGTATTATTAATAATCATTAATGATTAAAAAAACATTACGAGTGCCATTACATATATATATATATATATATATATGTATATATGCTCACGCTTATATGAGCCCTCCACACACATTCATACAGAGAACATTCACACAGAAACACACACATCCACACGTGTGTGGAACATGTCGAAAGATATGTAACTCAGAAACAAGAACGTGGCTAATTGTGCATTAATCTTAATTCCTTTATAATTTATTCGTTGTAAAAATTAGATGCATTTGTACAAGTACAAGGACATGTTTTTGTAACTTAAACCTACACAGACTGACTATAGCGTGTACGATCAACCAGATTATAGATATTGTATTATTACGATTTTTTAAAAGTTCATTAACCACTACCAATGATACTGTGATTTGACTGTAGGTCAAATTTTCAAAAAGAACAGCAAGGTCCGTAGCGAGTTATAAAGTAAAGAAAACTAAACGATGCATAAAACTATGAAAATATACGGAACATCATAACAATGCGCTTTATAAATTAGTATTTAATATGTGCATGATCGAATTAGTAAAAATAATACAAAAAAAGAGTATATATATATATATATATACACACTTGATAAATTGTTATTTATGTATTTCAATGAGAAAGTCTTGAAACATAAATACTGCATTCTATAAAAAATGATACAAGTTGATTATTACCTAGTTGATATTAATTTAAGGTGTTACATACCTTTAAACACATCCTATATATAAAACTCAGACACTCGTAATGTCTCTTAATATATTTTATTCAAAATCTCGACATAATTAATAATTGATATTCAATTACTTTTTTTTTGTTAATTCTTTAATACTTCAGGGAAAAAATTCATCTTTACTGTTGCATCCTGCGCATCACAGGAAACTGTCGTAAAATTGTTTGTCACGGTGATCGCAACAATTCGAATCTTAATTTCTTCATTTACGATTATTTGTATCTTTCTTATTTTGTTTTATTTTATTGACACTCTTCAGAATCCGAGGAGAGGTGGTGTTCCTCGTAGGATCAATTATTTGCATTTCTCCTTTGTAATGCGGCCGCGAGATCCTGTCTAAGGGCAGCTTGTTGTCTCTGGTCAGCCAAAGACTGTACAGATCTCAATCCATTGACAATATCTTTTGTTTTCCCAAAATAAATTTCATTCAAGGTATTTCGAATCTTATTTTCCATGTCTTCGACCATGCGCCCGATGTTGGCGATATGGGGGGAACTTTCGCTTATTTGGGCATCTTGTTCCACCTGGAAGTTTTCAATAATCATGTGATATTAATTACTGGAGATACTTATTTCGTTATACAGGGTGAGTCCGAAGAAACAGAACACCTAAATATCTCCGTTACTTTTCGTTGTACAAAAAAAAACTTCTTAGGACAAAGTTACACTGTTTGAAGGGCCACATTTAACGGTGTAAGGGAAAAATTTTCGAGGTCATTTTTTAAATGAGATTTCAAGGTCATTGATATTTTTTTTAATGGAATGAGGTATTTTTTAATACAGCAATCGTTGCAGCTGGATTTTGTTGCAATATCAACCCTTCAACTTCAATTTCAACTCTCCAATTTCAATTCGTTAATTTCAACTCTTCAATTCGACTTTTATTTAAATAATTTTGTATTCGCCGAGAATGTAGTAGTATTTATTTATTTCAGCCTCGCGGCCAAGAAATTTGACTTGGATTACAAATCTCTAAGTCATTCATCCCTCTATTCCTCCATCCATCCGTTCCTCCACTCATCCATCCATATCCCATACCATATCAAATGTCTTATTGTCTATAGTCTATGTTGATCTATCTAACTGTCCCCCTGCTAATTTTGCCTCTCTCTCTTTCCTTTTTTTTTCTCTATACTCCTAAGCCATTCTACTGTTTCTCCTACTCTTTTCTCCTGTACTATCTTTTCTATACTTATGTTAATTCTTTCCACCCCTTCACAGTCTTCTGCCAGGTGTTTTAATTTACCCAGGTGTCTCTCACATATCCCGCACATTCTCTCTTCTACCTTTCTCCAGTATTTGTTCCCTTCCATATTTCCACATCTTGCTCTCGCCATTAGGCTCTGACTGTCTCCTTCTCCTTTCTCCTCTAGATACTTTGGTACCCTAGCTTCATATATATATATTTATATCTATCACAGAACTTAGATGCCATTATTTTATTATATTGCCACTGTCCCTGTATTTGTCTATCTTTCTCCTTTAGGGTCTCAATAATTGCCATGGTTTCTTTTCCTTCCCTGCTTTCTTTTTCTATTCCCACTTGACTATGTCCCTTGTCATTTAGGTACTCCGTGCTCTCTTTGCTATTTCTTGTTATCTCCCCCATTTTTTCTCTTTCTCTCAGGCATTCTTTCACCAGAATTCTTCCTTCCGATCCCTCCACTCTTTCCTCGAATCTTAATGCTTTCTCTGCTGCTCTGATTCGTATCTTCTCTCTCATGGTTTCTCCCAGTACCATGTAATCTGGTGTTGTTCTATCCAGTTTCAGGCACCATTTGATGTATTTTGTTTGTACCCTCTCCAGTTCCTCCCTTTCCTTCCACCCAAATATTTCTGCCCCATACATCATTATCCCTCCTACTAGAACGTCAAACAGAATCATTCTTTTCCTAAATTCATCCCTAAACAATCTTTCACCTATGCCCCACACTTGTCCTAATACCATATTTGCTAGTTTCGCTCTCTCTTTAACATGCCCCGTTATGTCCACATTCCTCTGCAATTTTACCCCCCAAATATTTAAATTCTTGCACCTCAGTTTCTTCTTCTCCCCACTTCCACTCCCTCTTCTTGCTCCCCCTACCTTTACCAAACACCATCATCTTTGACTTCTGTGCATTTAATACTAGCTTTTTCCTTCCCAGATATGTCTTCAGCCTTTTCAGCATCACCTTCATGTCTTCTTCTTTCTCCGCAATCATTACCACGTCATCCGCATACCCTAGTGTTCAGAATTTCTCCTTCCCTACTCTTGTTCCACTTACCTGCACCTTTCCCATCTCTGATTCTAGATCTGATAGGAAGATTGAAAATAAGCTGCCTGACGCCCTTCTCCATCCAGAATTCCTTCGATATCGTCCCTCTCACCCTGACTACATTTGTCGCCTCTTCGTATATTTCCTTTACTCTCTCTATTAGCCCAATCCTTACTCCTCTCCTTTCCATCGCTTCCCACAGCTTCTCTCTACACATGTCCACACTGTCAAAAGCCGCCTTTAAGTCCATGAAGAAAGCATACATTTTCCCTCCCTTTTTCCGTATTTCCCTCTCTACCACATGTTGCAATTTCAACTCTTCAATTTCAACATCAATTTTTCCGTTTCAACTTCAATATCAACTCTTCAACTTCGTTTTCAATTTTCCATTTCAACTTTAATTTCAACTTCATTTTTAACTCTCCCATTTCAACTTCAATGTCTACTCTTCCATTTCAACTTCAATTTTTCAATTTCATTTCGTTAATTTCAACTCTTCAATATCAACGTCAATTTTCCAATTTCAATTCGTTAATTACAATTTCCACATCAATTATTCCATTTCAACTTGAATTTCAATATCAACTTCAATTTTTCAATTTCAACTCTTTATTGAAATTGAAATGGAAGAGTAGAAATTGAAGTTGAAATGGAAAAATTGATGTTGGAATTAAAATCGAAGAGTTAAAATTAACGAATTGAAATTCAAAAATTGACGTTGAAGGGTTGATATTGAAGTTGATATTAACAAAATGAAATTGAAGTTGAAATAGAAAAGTAGAAATTGAAAAATTGACATTGAAATTGATGTTAGCGTTTACTGACTTGTGTAACGTCTTAGTACGACGGTTGTGGTGTTTTAGAGTTATTTAAATCGAAATATCTCGTGAACTACTAACTTTTTGACATACATCGGTTAGTACTTTTTTTATAACGAATGTCCACCTGCATCGATTGATGTATTAAAAAATACCTCATTCCATTAAAAAAATATCGATGATCTTGAAATCTTGTAAAAAAATTACCTCGAAACTTTTTTCCCTTACACCGTTACATGTGGCCCTTCAAACAGTGTAACTTTGTCCTATGGAGTTTTTTTGTACAACGAAAACTAACAGAGATATTTAGGTGTTCCGTTTCTTCGGACTCACCCAGTATAAAAACATTTCATCAGAAATGAACTGTACCAAAATCAAAAATAATAAAAAACAAACCTGTCTGGTAAGACTACCACCAAGATTCATTGTTCCCGATCCATGCTTATTGGTCTGTAACCAAAGCATCGCGGTGGAAGTCAATTTGTAATGTGCAATTCTCCCCTTTGATTTCTCTTGAACTTCTACAACGTGAATAGAATCCCAGCATCCCTTAATTTTCTTCGAACCATCCCCAGCTTTTTTAATAAGAATTACCGCTGCAAAACCATGATCCAAATCCCAAAGATACACAGAAGAAACTCCTCCTTCGAAATAGAGTTCTCTGTATTGATCGAATGCATGATTTGCGTCTATCTCTAACTTTCTGAGTCTTTCGGAAGGCATCGAACCATCTTCTAGCGGAGGATCATACGTATTGCTCCAAGGAGATCTAAAAATTAAAAATGTTTTGCATATATTTCGACAGAAGCGTTCTATACCGGCTAGAACAGGAAGAAAAATGTAAATTGATTTCAGAATTAGTTACCTGTAAGAATCTCCGTCTCTGTTGTAATCACAAAGTAAATAATCTTTACCAGATTCTTTATCTTTTGCAATTTTCAAAGGCTGATCGACCGAAGATAAAAGATCTTCGCAGAGAGTTGGCACGAGATCTATTAAATCACTTAAATTCTTTTCAATTTGCTGTGGTGGCAACCTTCTCATCAAATCCAATGCGCAATCCATTTGTTGCTCCGTCTTTGGAAATAATATGTGAATACAACATTTAGTTTCGTTCTTTACGCCGAGCGAGTCACCAGATTGAATCTCAAAATAATTTTACTTTATAATTTTATGTTTCCAATAGCTAACTTTAAGCTTACTGTCAGTTTTCGAAATTCGATTGTATCATTTTACATAACAATCAACGAGTTAACAATTCACTGTCATTATTTACGATTGCCAGCAAAAAGGATAAAGAAGAATCATCGTTATTAAAAAAAAATAATGAAAGGCATTGTTATGTCATGCTTTTTCGAAATGTATTGAAGAACCGAGATTTTAATGTATGTCAGTTGAGAGCGCCATTTTGACATATATATCATTTAAGGTTAGGTCAAAAGAAATTCTCAGCGGTTTAAAATTGTGAAAAACAAATATTTTCTATATGAAATAACGATTACAAGTCTAATCGGAGGTAGAATATTTCAGGAAATCATGTTTCGTTATGATAAAGGCTGTTTACTATCAGTTTTAACAATGGTTTTGGATAACAGCATTAACAAAACGATATAACATTGTACATATTGTTGGAGAGCGTTGAACTCACCATTTTAAATGATTGAAAAATTTTACGAGCGTCGATCAGAGCATCAATCAATAAAAATTACAAAATGAATGAAAAATTTATCGAAACTGTTTACCCTCTAACCCGCATTCAGCCAACGAAAACGAATATCCGAGGGGCGTGTCAAGACTAGCGTTGATTGGTGAATACGTGTACAATGCTATCAACTTAAGGGGGAACTATACCCTACTGAAGTAACTAGAAAGGAACTAGAATCTTACTAGATTTTGGGTCGAAACATGGGTTTGCGGGAATCGATTTTTTGTCCTTATTTAAGCATACTTTGGGCTGGGTGAGGACTCATTCTGTAGAGGAAGGTTAAATACAGGGTGCTCTTCTCATGATTTAACAAGATTATATTTATATCTAATAATATGAGTGCCCAAAGTAGAGAAAAAATCTAGAAAAATAACCGCAGATTTCAATGTATTTTTCTGTCTCAAAGAGACTTTTTTGTCTGATATGATGAGTGATTTCATTTACACAGAGAGTATATGAGAGTGCTCACGCCTGGATTTTGGCCGTGCCCATTATAGTGCTGCCCCCTATACTAATGCTTAGCCTGGATCAGCTCCCGTCTCCACACCACCGACGAGATACTATTAAAGACTGCCAGCCTTATGGGACTTCGTGTCTCACGAATTTTTCGGTGTTCTCTTACGCCCTCTAGGATATATTCTGACTGGAGTGAGAAACAGGAGGCAAACCGACGGCATTTCGTCGGTGCAGAAGACACTGTATGTATCGTGTTAGCAACGCGCCCGCGCGCTACACTCCCTAGCGTACCTCCACTATATCCGTGTGCGCTGCTCGTACGCTTGCGCCAGCCACAATCTATTTTTAGCACTTGCCATGTTGTATTCATACGGAAACGAAACTGAAATTCGGCCGTCGAGCCGTCGAGTGTATGAATCGCAATCTGGAGCTAGCCTTGGAGTCCCCGTGCAGCGGGGATTTTCTTTTTTATTTTTCTTACTTTTTTAATTAGATTTTTTAACCTTCCAAAAAATTAAAAATGTAAAAACTATGTTCAAAATATGTATTAATTTTAAATAGAAAAGTTTTGTTACTGTCATAATTGCATTAATGAAAATTGGTATATGAGAACAGATTGATGGTATTTATTTGGACTGATTGGAGAATACGAAAATGCAGGAAGTATTTTTTAGTTTATGAAACAATTTGTAGATTTATTAGTTGTCAAACAAATAATAAAATAAATTGTATAATATATATAAATTGATTTTATACTAGCATACACAAGTTTATTTGATCTTCTGTCTTTCTCTAATAAAAAAATACAGTCATAACTATAATTATAATAGAATTTCATAAAATATTGAGGTTATTGCAAACTCATCTTTTTTCGCAATGGTGCTCTAATTTCATTGCTTCTCTCGAATGCCCATTTCCTTCCGAGACAGTGGCGTTTCTAGATGTAACAAAAAATGTTGATATAAAATTTATCATAATTAAACTGCAATTATTCTAATAACGTACAAAGTAGTACATATTAAGTTTTAATTACCCGGATTTTCTTCTTGGACGTTAAGCATTCTTTACTGCTTTTCGTAATTTACGTATATGTAACATTAGGGTAGACCTTATTTTTCGACCATGAAATTTTTTTGGCCCCGTAAACCAGAATTGTAACAAATGTTGAGAAAATGATCTGGAAACATTTTGGGGCCGTTTGGATCATGGGAAAATGAGGCGCAGCAAATTTGAAAATATTGAATTTTTTAAATGTGACATAAATAAACGTTACGATATATCGTTGAATTTGTCTTTTTCTCTTTAAGAATCCATATATAGCATAAACAGTTGTTGATAGAAAAAACATCCGTGACCTTGAAAACTTGAAATAAAGACTTTGAAAACATTTTTTTTCTCTGATACTATATCCACCTCCTTATATACTACAACTTTTGTTTGAAGAGTTTTTTCATATATACATAACTGTCAGAGATATTAAGGGGCGTAATTTGCATTATTCGGAAGCATACAACTGCGCATATAGCTATTTTGATAGGTACATACTGCCGAATAATGCAAATTACGCCTCGTAAACGAAAAAATAGGATTTTTGAGGCAGATAGCGTCCTAGGTCGATGTTTTATATAGCGTTTTTGACTAGTGAAAAACCCCGTGTTTGTATTATCGAGAAATGAGTAAATGAATATCTTGCAATCCTGGAAGTTTCTCTACTCCCTTAAAAAAATAAATTCATTAATACGCTCCAATCTACAAAAGAAAAACAGTTATAATATCGGAAAAAGAAGTTGTAGCCATAACGATAGGGAATAATCAGGAAATGCTGGACAAATAAATTTATTTTGGATTAGGAAGATGAATACAGGAAGGTGAGGTATAAAAATTATTCCATTGCTCGAATTACAGAATACAGTCATGTAAACTCTCTCTCTCTCTCTCTCTCTCTCTCTCTCTCTCTCATTCTCTCTCTCAAACGTCCAGAAGATACTCTGTCCTCTCTCGCTCGACAAGGCGTCCAGGTATTATCGCCGTACTCTCCTTGTCGAGACGAGCGGCCAGGAACACTCATTCTCTCTCGCTCCCTCTCGGCAGGCGTCCAGGTATTGTCGCCGTACTCTCCTGCCGAGGCCTGGGCGGCCAGGAGTTGACCCGTTCTCTCTCGTTCGACAGGCGTCCAGGTATTATCGCCGTACTCTCCTGCCGGGGTGCTACGGTGCTAGTGCTAACCAAGAGCGGCCGTGGTCCTTACCTCGTCCTCTCTCTTGGAATAGCAAACAGGCCGAGTCCCTCCGCGAACCCTCTATTTATATAAATTCGTTACTAACTGCGAACGTGAAATCAACGGCGGTCCTTAAGCGCGATTCGTCTTTTCGCGCGCTCCCCTTACGTCGCTACCTCACGTCGGTCGTCAACGAACTATGCTTCTAGAAGCTTTTAGAAGCTTGCCGATTCTGAATTTCTTCTAGATTATTCTATACATGCTACAAAGTTACTATGAATAATAAGTAGTCTGACTGAAACATGGACTGAAGATGGTCAATGATACCGCTGAACGGGGCATTAAGCTACTGGAGGATCATAATAAAATTTTATCTAGAAACAAAGAGGAGAAATAATATACAATACTATACAAACTGCGATGGAATATCGAAAGCAGTATCCTGATTCTTGACGCCACAAAGCAGAATTTGTCAAAGGATTTTTAAATATTGTTTAATGTAGAGAGAAAGACTTGATCAATCCCTACATAATTAATTGCATTTTTAAGAGGCATTGAAGACTGCTTGTTAACTGGGAGTTATTAAATTTTTCATTTTCCTCCGAGTCAGTAAGTTCTTTATTTTTTTCGGAGTTATTAAGTTTTCCATCTTTCTTGGAGTTATTCAATTTTTCATTTTCCTCAGTGTCGTCAAGTTTTTTCATAAAATCGTTGAAGTTTCCATTTTTCTTGGAATCATGAAATTTTTCATTTTCCTTAGTGTCATTAAGTTCCTTATTTTTCTCGGAGTCAAGTTTTTCATTATTCTTAGAGTCATTTAATTTTTTGCTTTTCTCAGAGTCATTGAATTTTTTTATTACTCTCTTTATCTTTCTCAGCCGTCGAGTTGGGCGTTCGGCATGCCTTCTACTCCAACTTATCTGATTTGTGGCGTGTTTAGACTTGTTTTCATCAGCAAATATATGTATAGTAACAATCGATTGATAACGTTTCCATGGCAGAATTCTGAATCGTAACAAACATTTAATTGCTATTAATAAGTGATGGTGAAATTACATTGTTGTTTCTAGGAGACACACGATGCGACGTTCGATCAATATTACTTATTATGAACGTTATCATAATGATATCATCATCTATCGATTGTAGATGTTTTCTCAATCAAAATAAGCTCAAACACGGCATAAAGAGTATGTTACGGATGACGAACAGGTGTTCAATATCATCTCTGACAGGAACCGTCCTAGATAAACACGAACAAAGTTTCCCCAGATAAACATACATAACTGTTTAGGTTAGTTTAGGGCCCGAACGAACGCACGACCAACTGGTCGTTGACAAAATGCGTATGTTCACTTGAAGGGTACTGACAAGTACCACCCGTCATTGCAGGGCTATATAAGCCTTTACATTTCTACTCTCGTGGGCTAGTACTGTCGTAATCACGAATAGTGTCGCGTCGTGCTGCATCTCGGAAGTCAACTACCAGTGAGATCGGACGTTCGTTCCTTTCGAATCAAAGTTTAACCGTACGGATTCCGCGAGTTCGGTGTTAGGCACCAACAAGGTTGCTCCGAGTCCCCCGCATTGCCAGTGCGTCAACTCCGTGCACCTCGGCTTAGGTAATTTCACCTTTCAATTTCTTTTATATTCTAAATTCAGTCCATTCGCGACACAAACACACTTGTAACACGAAATTCTATAGTAAGAATATACTTGTCTTCTTTGATAATTAGTTCAAATTCATTAAACCGTACGAATTTAGGCTCAAGCGGGATCGAGTCGAGTACGCGATACATCAGACACATCGGGCGGCTCATGACTCACCTTTGTCGGGCGGCTTCCAAAAGTGTAGAACAAGATCGCGCGAGCGAGTTATCGCGATACCCGAGGATAAACTGTGCGTTCTTAGGAAATAGATAATGATAATAATGGTACGTATGTGTTTCATAACTTATGATGTGATTTTTAATATATGTACTTGGATTTTTTATGACTACATTAGGTATATTCGGCACACATGTGCATGATCTTTATTTGTATTAAAATTTGAAATAATGCACGCTTCACGTGAAAAAATTATAAGAAAATATTTACAATGTGGTAATAAATTGTGACAATTTTTTAATGGATGATGTTATTATTAACTGTTATGTAACCTACTTAACTATTATTAACCTTACACAAACTATTAGAAGACAAAATATAATATACAATATAAAATAAAATAGAAATTAACTGAAAATAAAATCATATAAAATAAAAAATTATATAGAGTCTATAGATAATACAGAATAAAATATAAACACGAAATATAATATATATATTTTGTTTTTAATTATTGCCATAATTTACCATATTGTTATATGTACCTTCCAAGGTGTATATAACTCCGTAAGGATATTTTAGTGATATTATCGATACATATTTAAGTTCATTCGGAGCAAATTCGTTAAAAAGTCAGAAATATTGTCAGTTAGGTTTTTTACGTGAAACGTGCATTATTTCAAGCTTTAATACAAATAAAGAATAGGCGTACGTTTACTGAATACATATACCTAATGTAGTTATTAAAAAATCCAAGTATATTAAAAATCACGTTATAAGTTAAGAAAGGTGTTACGAGCCAGGGCCGCTAGTAGCACGGGTGGCCGGCGAGGTATTATTAACCCAGGAATATGGTATCAATTTGTTAGTTAAGGTACGCGGACGAACCCAATGCGAAATAGGGGAGCCGCTAGGAATATAGACGGCGAGGACGAACCTGATGCGAAATCAGGGAGCCCCTAGGAATGGAGTCAAACGCAGACGAACCTGATGCGAAATCAGGGAGTCGCTAGGATAGTTAGTAGGCCTCGTAACTAATATAACCTAATTGATACAACCCGAGCGGTAAGGTTGTATCGTGTGGGAACGTTCAATTACTATACAAGGATTTTGGACGATAATTATAGGTTCAATGAATTTGCTCCAATTACCAATAACACAGATATATTCTAATTATAAAATTCTGTGATACAAGTGTGTATGTGTCGCGATTGGAAATGAAAGATATAAAATGAAAAAAGAATGAATTTACCTAAACTACGTTGCTCGGTTTTCACGCACTGGCAATGCGGGGGACTCGGAAGTAACTTCAACACTGACTTAATACAGGGTGTCTCAAAATTAACTCGGGAGCCGAAAATGGGCGGTTCCTGAGATCATTTCAAGCGACATTTTCCTTTGACAAAATGTCGTCCGCGGCTTCGTTAACGAGTTATTAACGAAAAA
>JAQQRW010004633.1:63778-77536 GCA_028455765.1 Lasioglossum oenotherae | reverse complement strand
CACCATGCGGTGAACCTTCCTCTTTCGAATGAGCCCTCACCCAGCCCAAAATTTGCACAAATGAGGACACTAAGCGACATGGCGCAAACCCATGTTTTGACCCAAAATCTAGTAAGATTCTAGTAATTTTCTAGTTACAAATCGCGGGTATACTACCCCCTTAAGGGGGTAGACTACTTTTTCCAGGATTGCAAGGGTGCGGGATTCGCGTTCTCATTTCTCGATACTATAAACACGGGGTTTTTCAGTAGTCAAAGACGCTAGATAAAAGATTGATCTAGCCGGCTATCTATCTATCAAATAATGCAAATTGTGCCTCGTAAACGAAAAAATAGGACTTTTATCTAACGTTTTTGACTACTGAAAACCCCCGTGTTTGTATTATCGAGAAATGAGAAGGTGAATCCCGCACCCTTGCAATCCTGGTAACGAGTCTACCGCTTTAATGTATCCTCATTTTAATTAGTATAATTTTTAGAACATTAATATTAATATTAATTTATGTATCGAGACTATGGTTTCATAAATTCCACGGTTGTTGGTACAATAATTTAAAAAATCATTTTTATTTAGAAAGTTTATTCAATAAATTGTCAGTTTTGATACAAAAACACTAACATATTTACGTATCCTGGTAACAGTCGATTTCTTTTGGAAGTTACTATATTCCCAGCAGTTGAGAAACATCTTTCGGATGCAACTGACGTTGCTGGTATGCTTAAATATTTCATTGTGTGTGCGAGCTCTGCAATTCGCGGATATTTAGTTCTCCGCGTTTTCCACCATTCAAAAGCATCTAAATCAAATTTTAATTGCGGTTCGGCCATATACATGTCGGTTTCGATGCTTAGGTCACATATAAATTGCAAAGCACTTGTTTGGAACGGTGTTCCTTTTATGCTTGATGCACATGGAGGCAAAGCTTCAAGTAAACTTCTTACTTTTGAACGAATTACAGATCTTGCTTGCATTGGCTCGTGGTCCAGATCTTTATATGTACCTTGGATTAAGAAGGCAAGAAATATGCTTCAGAGTTATAAAGTTATATTTTCATAATTCTCAAGCTCAAAACGTTGAACAGTTCCAAAATAATAGTTTGCTTAAATTTATTAATTACTGCATCACCTTCATTTTGCAGTATTAAATGTTTTTCAATGAGTTCCTTAATTAATGATCTTACCATTGAAATTGGAGAGTAACCTCCGCTACAAAAAGGAGGAGTTACAATTTGCAATGGTTTCAGGACATTAACTAAAGATTCTATCCCCTCTCACTGACTTTCATTAATTTCTAAACTTTTTGCTATGTTTGTATTAATGACAGATCGATCTGCAATCGTATTTGAAATAGGGCATCTGCTTATGTATAATCGTTCTAGCATTAAAAAAGTTGAATTCCATCGCGTCGAACAACATTGTAATAAGGTCGACTTTTTCATTTGAAGTTGCTCTTGCTTTTGCTCTAGAGCTTTTTTTGCAACATGCGAATGCTTGAAGTGTCCAACGACTTTACTGGAGTCTCGAATTAGATTTTGAACATTTTCTTCTATTGATGCTTTATTAACAGCGAGTTGAAGCGTATGAGCTGCACATGTTATACTGTTTACTTCGACGGTTTCGGATATTACAGAAACTGCATTCATCATGTTTTTTTGCGTTGTCTGTAACAATAGCTAAGACTTTTTGAGTTATTCCACATTCATTAAAAGTGTTTATTAATTGATCAGCAATATTTTTGGATGTGTGTCTTTCCTCCATTTCATGCGTTGTTAATGTTGTATACGATTTTGGACCCCATTCAGAATTAATATGTACATTTACTGTAATATACGATTCTTTCGATAATGGAGTCCAACAGTCAGTCGAACAAACTACGCTCTTAGCAGTACTATGACTTTCCTTTATTTTTTCGATAACCGTAGTTTGTAAAATTCCTACCCTTTTTTTCATTGCTCCATCTTGACAAGATTTATATGTAGCTTGGCTCAACTACATTCATATAATTTCTATAACCGATACTTGAGCAAAATAAAAGGGGCAACTGAATCATTGCTATTAACTTACAAGGAGACTTCGCGTATCGAGAACGCCGGATTGCAACGAGTTTTTGTTTGGACATAGCTTACGCGCATCCTCATGAACTATCCAATTGGTTTTAGCTGCCAACGCGTACCCGTTTTCGACAAAACCGATTTTGAAATGCGACATGTGCGTTATATTCCATGAGTGAAAACCTCTTGTCACAGCGATCGGTGGCCGAGCGGGTTGAACGAATGTCTACCACGAGATTGGTCGGCGTTCTTTTTTATTTTTCTACGAGCTCCTCAATTTTTCAAATTTCAGTTTTAACATCAATTTCTACTCTTGTATTTCAACTTCGACTTCAATTTCCATATCAACTTCTTTGATTCCAACTTCAATTTTTCAATTTCAACTTCATCTTCAATTTCCATTTCAACTCTTCTATTTCAACTTCGATTTCAATTTCCATTTCAACTCTTCGATTTCGACTTCAACTAGTCAATTGCAACTTCAATTTTTCAATTTCAACTATTTAATTTTTCAAATTTCGATTTCAACATCAATTTCTACTCTTGTATTTCAACTTCGACTCTTCTATTTCAACTCCGACTTCAATTTCCATTTCAACTTCTTCGATTTCAACTTAAATTTTTCAATTTCATCTTCAACTTCAATTTCCATTTCAACTCTTCGATTTCAACTTGAACTCATCAATTTCAACTTCAATTTTTCAATTTCAACTCTTCAATTTTCAAATTTCGATTTCAACATCAATTTTAAGTTCAATTTCTACTCTTCTATTTCAACTTCAACTCTTCAATTTCAACTTCGACTTCAACTTCAATTTTTCAACTTTTTCAACTTTTTCAAAGTTAAACCTAGCTTTATTAGAAGAACGCATGTGGAATTGACATAAAAAGTGTAATAAAAATAAAAATGGCAACTAAATCACTGTAAAATTAATAAAAATTGAAGTTGAAATTGGAGAGTTGAAATTGAAATTGAAGTAAAAGATGAAATTGAAAAATTGAAGTCGAAATGGAAATGGAAGTTGAAATAGAAGAGTTGAAATTGAAATTGAAGACGAAGTTGGAATGGAAAAATTGAAGTTGAAATCGAAGAGTTGAAATTGAAATTTGAAAAATTGAAGAGTACGTAGAAAATTAGGAAAGAAAGTGAAAAGAAAATATTTATAGAAAATGCTGACACGGGACACAAACCCCGATCAATCTCGTGGTAGACATTCGCTCAACCCGTACGGCCACTGACCGCTGTGACGAGGTTTTCACTCATGGAATATAACGCACATGTCGCATTTCAAAATCGATTTTCTACGCGTTGGCGGCTAAAACCAATTGCATAATTCATGAGGGTGCGTAAGCTATGTCCACACCAAAAGAACTTCGTGTAGTTCTTCTGTTCTTTTACCATCACATGACCGGTTGGTCAAAGTATTTCGGGAGCATGATTGTACATACCGTCTACGTTTTCTTGCACATTGCGAATTTCTTGCATCTTCTTTATTACATTCTTCATTTTGCGTTATTTCATCTCCTGCATTATTGCACTGAATGTTATTCGCATCTTCGGCATTTTGTGTGCATTCATTTGTTGGCTTTAAAATCATGAATAAATCTTAAATGTATGCTTATGGATCCGGTAGCTTCACCAATACATACACTGTCTCGTTCATCACATACGGCAGGTATGGCCAGAAATAGCACGCGTGCTAGGGAATCTCGAGGAATACCCGTGGAATACCCCAGCAATTCTCCCGGCTGCGCGTCTCGCTCCCCGAGGCGGCCATAGTGCTCGGAGCAACTGAGAGGCTTTCGAAGGCGCACAAATCAATGGTGCACAACGAGATGGCGCACGGTCAATTGGACACAGCTCTTTTGCGCACACGGCTGTTTGGCGCACAGCGGGATTGCACACCACAGAATACAAATTGCGCACATGTAGAATTGGACACAAAATGGATTGCGCACGGAACGAGAATTCAGCTGTTGTTTACCATCGTGAGTTGTGCTGGGTGATTAGTTTATGGTTATATTTTCTAGTTATATTTTCTATATGTGCATAACAATGTGCATAATATGCCTATAGTATCAGAATTTTTCAGAGGTGTTATTTTTACGGGTTATTGTGTAAGATGTTATAAATTATAATATTATAAATTATAAGGTATATACGGATAACTCCCTAAAAAAAGTATGAGCGAATCAAATATTAAATTTTCAAATTGGGATATATTTTATGTGTTGCATTTTGACGCTACCTATCATTATTGAAAAACTTGTAGGTACATACAAGGTGTATTATCTAATTTATTTTAGAAATCCTTTTTCTATCCTTCTATCCTTTTTCTATCCTTTTCTATCCTTTTTCTTTTTCAAACCCGCAATTTGCTCTGTTTGTCCTGCTGCCCGTTTCCATTGTTCAAACCAGTTTCTGAGGAACTGACCTCTCTTCAATCGATCAGCCCCCCCCCCCTCCCGCTGTACGTGCAGTGCACTGGATGGGACTGCTTCCCATCGGCATGTCCAGCACTGCATAACCACTAGCTAGAGCCAGGCTTGCCTCGTTCGGCCAGTACCCAAGACAAAGGAGCGGGTTCATTCGCGCTTTAGACTTTTGCGCGAATCTTTGGTCCAGCCCATTCACTGATCCGCCTCCGCCATAATCGGCGTAAGAATCGTCTCCTATGGCCGGGTCTAGTGATAAACCCATTGCTTCAAGCACATACCTGGGCGCTCCAACACACCGGATGTTCTTTCCCTCGAGTCCCCCGACTGCCTCTGTAATGAAATTTGCAAATTCTTGCGGTATACTTTCTTTTTTGTACATACCGCTATTAAAATTGTGTACAAAATCGTCGCTTATAATATAATCGCTACATTGCATACGAGTACAGTAAATTTTCGATAGACGCGAAAATCTTTTCACGATAGATGCGAAAAAAATATCCCCTCCAACTTGATACACTGATCTCGGCTCGGTATATCGATGTGAACCACTACTAACGCGACGCGGAGAGTCACAGTCGTTGGCACAGTTCAAACGCCCGTGAGTCATCATAACGTTATACCAACAGTCTATCTTCTTCATTTTCCATGATTCTGTTATGGGACTTTCACTACCTTTTTTCTGGCATTCTTCTGATTAAAATGATACCAAACACGATATAATTTAAACAGAATTTAGTGGTTCAATTGACGATGAAAGTTTCGGGCGCAAGGAAGGACAGCGCATAGAAAAGAAAGAGACGCGGAGAGTCGCAGTCGCCGGCACAGTTCAAAGGCCCACGCGTGGTCTCGCTTTACACGCGCTGTCCTCCTCCACGTTCGGCTCGGCCTTTGAAGCATTGAAGCTCGAAAAAAGTAGGACCACGATCGAAAGATGCGAAGAAATCCCCCCGATGCGTTCGCATCTATAGAGAATTTACTGTATTCCTAAATTCTAATTTAATTCTACCGAGTGCAGCAACCATTTGAGGCTGCAGTCAATTGCGATCTTGCGTTTTCATTTCACTTACTAAAGAGAAAAACGTTCAATTTCAGCGTTTGAGTGTGATAACGATAAACATGCCAGTGCCAAACTTGAAATATTTTTAAATGGCTTTGTACCGTTAGGCTCACACATCTTATTAATTTCGTCCCAAAATTGAACGATTTCTAATCGCAGTAAACGCTCCCTCATATCATCCTTACGAACAGTTAAAAAACCTAGGGCGTGCCATTCATCCCTACTAGGGCTGTAACTTTCCTTCGAAGGTCGAAGATTTCGATGCTTCGAATTTCGAAGCTCCGATTTCAGAAACTTCGAAGTTCCGAAGTTCCGAAGTTTCGAAGTTTCGAAGTTTCGAATTTCGAAATCTTCGACCTTCGAAGGAAAGTTACAGTCTTACTGAATACGTGAGTTTTGTCAAGCGCCAAGCCTGTCTTGCCTTTCTTTTCATTTAGTCCGCGATATCCGATTTCCTCGAATTTAATAAAACTCATTAAAATTTTGTTTGCAAAGTATTATTTTTTAAGTACATTCGTGATATGATCCCGAAATTTATTAATAGAATGCACTCTTTTAAATTTAATTTAATTACGAACAATCAAAACGGAAAGTTCAGTGTCAGTCACCGGTGACTGAAAGTTAATATTTTTATTTATCAAAAATCGTGACATGGTATGAAACTCATAAGTTACAACTTCATACGTTTCGAAGACTTTGAAATTTCGAGCACTTGGAAGACTTCGAAGCTTCGGAACTTCGAAACTTCGAAACTTCGAAGTTCCCTTCATTCCTTCGAATCCTTCGTAGCTTCAAAGTCTTCGAAGCTTCGGAACAGTTACAGCCGTAATCCCTACATGCTGTTCTATCGAATTTCGATTCAAAGGCTATGGCCGGGTTTGATAGTGAAATCGGCCCCCAGCGGGATTTTAATCGGACTTGGACCATTCGATAGCCTACCCAAAAAAACCCGTCTCTGCCAAGTTTCAGCCCCCTATCTCATCTGTAAGGGTAGTTATCGAGAAAAATCGAAAAACTAGTTTTTGGCCAATTTTCCCTATTTATTGACAATTAAAAATTCTGAAAAAATCTGACACATTTCGGATACCAAGCCACATAGTAGGTACCATTTTCAGATTTTTCCGCTACAAGCTCTGCTTGTAAAAAATGAAAAACACGAAAAAAATCGAAAAAATGCAGGTTTCATATAGAAATCTAAAAGGTGCTACTCTAGATTTAATTTAGCAATGAGATATTATCAATAGTATTATGCTCAATTTTTTTCAGATTTTTGTGAGTGGTGCGTCATAGTTAAAAAAAATAAAAACCGCTTTTTTCGACGTTTTTCCTAAGTTATACTTATATTTTTAGAGTCGTGACGTGCCTACCCACTCCACTGCCTGTCAACGCCGAGTCGACCGAGTCGCTCCACAGGACGGCGACGACTGTCCGCGTCTCTTTCTTTGGTATACGCTCTTCTTCGTTGCGTTCGAAACTTTCATCGTCGATTAAACCACTAAATATTGGCCAAATTATATCGTGTTTGGTATCATTTTAATCAGAAAAATTCCAGAAATGAGTTAGTGAAAGTCCCATAAAAGCCTAATGGAAAATGAACAATTCCATCACTGCCATTACATACATTGTAAAAACTCGTGGGCCTTTAAATTGTGCCGGCGACGGCGACACGCTTCGGTCACGCGATCCGAATGTCATTCTGTCCTTCTCTACGTTCGGATCTCTATTGAAGTCTCGCTCGGCGCGGTCGGCGTGTGTCTAGACCTTAGACCATATACATAATTGATCAATAAAGTTTAAAAATTTAACAATCGAGTACGAACTTATGCAATCATTTGATATTTAACAAAAAATTATAATCTCTAAACATGCTCTCCGATACTCTCTACGCGAATGCTTGCTAAAAACTGATTCGCAGTTTTTTTCTCGAAGCGGCTCAACGCAGCAAGAAAACAAATGCCAAACTCGGAAAGAGAACGTTGAAAACAAACGCTACACGATAACAAATGCAAAACCCGACACGAGAGCAACGTTCGAAAGAACGAGCGTAACGGCCAGAGCTAGAAATCCCTATTTCACATGTATCTAACATATTCACATAATATCTAAGATCAAATAAAATATAGCAATTGGTAGGGTTGTGCAAGATTCCGGTCGGGACGGGAATTTCTTGCGGGATCGGGACGGAATCCCGAAAATTCTCGGGAATCCACCGTATATTCTCGGGAATCCTGAATCTTCGCGGGATCCCGTATATTTTCGGGAATATCGCACACCCCTAGTTAATACCTAATTACTATGGTAGTAGATGACTAGAATGTGTTACATATAAGGAAAAGTACGAATACGAAACGAAGAAGAAAGTACAGGAGAAAAACAAAATATAATATAACTAAAGATACATGCACAGCACTAAAAAGAGAAAAAAGAAGACAGGGACGTACTGCAGGCTCGTTGCCCACGCCAATAATTATTAGGGGTGTGCGAGATTGGCTCCTGAACAGGGACAGAGAAAAGAAAGCAGTCAGCGCCGCAGTAAAGTATGCCGATCAATTATTGCGTGCGAAATCAATGTAAAAATTTTTTTTCTTTCCTTTCCGTTACTATTGTGCGAACTTCCGTTGCGAGCGTTCCACGAGCAAATTTTTTTTTAAAATTTTGTAATTAGTCTATTCTAGTACGAGCGTAATCAAGCGATATTCTTTTTTCGGCTATACCGTATCAAGCTTAATCGAACGACTTCCTTTTTCGGCTTTACCGTTACGAGCGAATCTTTTTCTTCCCGCTGGAATACATTACGTGTCACCATGGGGCTCTCATGGATGTACTACCTGAAGATGGACAGCTCATCAGCGAGTTAAACACGTTTGGAATCTGTACGGAAAGGGATCGTAGTCCAGATGCGACAAAGGTTGGTAGCCTACGTGCGCTGAAATACTGAAACCTTCGCCGATAAGCCCGAAGACGAACCATGGTATCAAGGGGAAGCCGACCAAACGAAGGGTCTGTTCGGTTTCTATAATCAGTTGGCAGCAGGACTCTTCAATGCTAACACGTCCACCCCACACCGCTATGGACCAGACGGGAAAGTGGAATTATTATTTCGTCGGACGCGATCCGCATGGATTTCTGAAACGCGTTCACGAGCTCCAGAAGGCCAATCGATTAACGGACTACAGGATGCTGGAGGGATTTCCCAAGCTGCTAAGAGGGGACGCACAACTCTGGTACCGGTGCGTCGGACCGTCCATCACCCCCGGGTCCAACCTGCAGGAACGACTCCGGGGATATTACCTGTCACCAGGGGAGCAACGTCGCCACGACCGACAGATCGTCGACCGATACCAAGGTCCAAATGAGCCGATACGCTCCTACATAATCGCCATGACAACCTTGCTGCGGAGATTCGGAGAGTATTCTCCCGAACGATAGTTGGACGCTCTGTATTACCATATGCGGGGCGAGCTCTAACTAAAGATCAGAAGGAGCGACTTGACAGACATCGAGCAATTAATACAACATGTCGGAGGGGTTGAGGAGATACTCCGCTAAATGCATAACGCAACATGCTCGAGCCGGGCAAACATCAACCAACTCGCAGGACCGCGCTACCTGCCATCAGCCCGTACAACCGGAGCATGCATTGTTGGCAGTGCAATCAGCCAAGGCACTTCAACTGCAAGAATGAGCTCGTAAAGTTATGCTCGTTCTGCGGCAGAGAGGACGTGCTGACGCGCGAGTGCCCGTGCCCATAGGAGCACCAGGGAAACAAGCCACGGACCGGGCCCGTCTAGCCAGCGAACCGACCCCAAAGATCTCCGATAACCGGATCTATGCAGCTGTCACTGTTGGCAATTAGTGTACCAGAGCCCTCGTCGATCCAGGGTCGGTCTATTCGTACGTAAATACCATCATGGCCCGACAAAGTCCGAGACTCATCTAGACTGCAGCATTTCCGGAACCGGAATCATCAACGGCATCCCGAGTACTGTTATCCAGGAAGGATGCCTGTACCTACTATCACGTGCTACACACACTCGACTTCGACGACCATCCAGCACCGGGCGAGTGGAAACTGTGCGTAGCCACATGCGACCGTCCTCGCGTCTTCTGCGAATCCCACGACGATCCGATCGCCGGCCACCTGGGGATGGCAAAAACTCATCTCTGCCGCTTGTACCACTGGCTCGGAATGCTTCGCGACTGTCCGAACCTCCGAAAGCTGCCCAAAACATAAGGCTCTCCAACAGTTACCAGCCGGCCTGATGCATGCCACACCTGTCGACCAGCCATAGGAGATGGTCTACGCCGACCTAGTAGGGCCATTGCCACGATCCAGTGCGTGCAACACCACTCGCTCATAATCCAAGATCGGCGCACAAAATGGATCGAACTACGTCCCCTGAAGAAGGCCTACCGGATCGGCCATCACACGAGTCATCCGAGAACTCGGATTCATCGGAAACCAAGTCGAGCATGCGTTCAAAGAATGGCGCGTCAAACACCGACGCACACCACCCTACGCTCCCCAGTGCAATCCGGTCGGGCGCGTAAACAAGGTCGTCAAGACCATCATTAGCCAGTATACCGGTCGATCACAACAAGCCTGGGATCTGTACTGCCCTGAGGTGGCATTCGTCTACAACATGGCCGACCTCAGCGCTATAGGATACTCGCCAGCGTATCTCAACATAGGGATGGTGCACATCCCGCCAGGGAGCCTACACTATTGGTCCGGTCGCTGAACAATTACATTTTGGAGCACCGTCTACGCCGTCTACGAGAAGCATGAGAGCTGGCTCGATGCAACACGGCTCGCAGCTTCCAGAACCAGCCGGAAGCAGTACGACAAGCACCGACGAAACTGGGACTCGAGCATCGGAGCACTCGTGCTCAAGCGAAGTCACATCCTCTCCGACAAAAAGGCGGATTGGAATGCAAAACTATGCGAAAAGTACAGCGGCCCGTTTACGGTACACCGCAGAGTGTCACCGTTTTCAATTTATATATGATGCGCCGAAACGTGATTTCACCGAAATTCGTCTGGAGCAGCTCTTGTCAGAGATCCGACTTTCGTCAGTTCTTCTCAGCGCAAAATCGAATCCCCCGGGCGTTTCCTGGGCGCGTGAATTCGTAACCCGTCCCTCGGGCGCTTCCGTAAGAGGGTTACGACTAGGGTTGCCATATTCTAGTCTTGCCAGGCTCCTTACCTTCCCACTAACTCTGACGCGTCTTGCTAACTTAGTTTGCTCCACGTGGTCCGCGTCAGTGTTAGTGGGAAGATTGGGATGGAAGGGTAAGGGGCCTGGCGGGACTAGAATACGGTAACCCTGGTTACGTCACCCCCGCTTCGATTAGCCGTGCGTCTTAGGCCGCCCAGCACACTGGACCGTCTGCCCCCGTAACGACGTCCACACTGTGGTTTAGTATCAGATCTAGTGACGCGCCTCTGTTCCGTAATCCCGCACCGCGTCCCAGTACCGTTCCGCGACCCCTCTTCGCTTATTCCTGTGGGCCTTGTAGTAATCGCGCCGATCCGTGTCACCGCCAGAGTTGGAATTTTGCGCAGTTTTCACACGCATGTGCGACCAAATTCAGGGATGTACCTACGTCCTAAGTTTGTGGGAAACGTGGTGAGGAACTATTACGACTATTACTGGCGAGAAAGTACCGGAAAAGTTCAGAAATTCATATCGGGTCGTTAAGTATGAAATTTGGCAAAGAAAACGCGAACCTCTTGACATTTGTCAAGTTTCATGCTTAACGACCTGATATATTATATGCTATATGTGCATCCATATTAAAATTTAATACAGCACACACATGTTATACATTCATATTTCAAAATCGAACCTTAAACAAGGTACCCCAATTTAACCACACTTTCACGTCACTGACGCCAAAGATCGTCGCGCATGCGCGTGAAAACCGTGCGAAATCCCAACACTGGTCACCGCTAGTCCGTATCGCGTTGCGCGACCTTTCTCCGCATTATTCTAGTTTGTTTTGTAGTAATCGTGTCGAACCGCACCGCCGTTGTCCCGTACCACGATCGCGTTTCGCATCGACGTACCGCTCTCCGTAGCGCTGCTCGACCCGAGTTTCGTATCGCGTACCGTGTTTATACATATATCGCGTTTCCGTTCCGCGATCCCCCAACGCCGGCCCACAGAATTGATGGCCCCTTGCCGTTAGAATAAGCTGCGTAGGATTATGTACACTGGCCGTGCGCAGTCCGTAAAATATCGCCACGCTGACTGTTAGCTTTTTTGTAACCGTAGTTCAAACGATGATCTCCTGCCGCTGCTGCCGCGTCATGAGACACCGTCTGCTGCCGTCCACCCGCGAGAATATAGAATTACTCGAGTTTTATCCGATTTCGGAGTTTGTTTATTTTACCTTTGCTCTTGCGCAGACCCCGGAGATGCTCAAGCATCTATGCGAGAGGACATCGCAAAATTGGACCATTACCCATTGACTTCGGTCTTGAAACCGCATTTCTGACCGCTCGAATATCTCGTGCTTTAGATTTTTTTATTTAAGGGTGGAAAAACTGCTCGAGCGAGAGCACGGTGGCATACTCACACACCGCTAGCCACATATACATACGTACACAAGGATTGCAAGGATTCGGGCAGCTTTAATCCCGTTTCGCTAATACAAGGTTGGGGCTTCTCCGTAGTCACAATCGCTAGGCAAAAGATCAATCTACCGCGGAAGCTTCCCAAGGTGGCCTACTTTTAGGTTTTCGAGAAATAGTAACATTCGGCAGCATGATGTCTGTCCGGGAGACTGTGCATGCCGGCTTGACTAGTTGCACCGCGGCGCACTCGCACACAAACACGCTCGGGCAGCGCGTAGGTGTGCCTAGGCGGATCGCAACGGTACTGTTTGTAAACTTCAGGACGAACATCCGGCTTTTCCGCATTTGGACCATAATCTTTATCAGGTCCACGATTCTTGCCAGAATATCTCGATTTACGAACAGCGAGACCCGATTCTTTTGCTACGCGCAAACGTTTACGACGCGCAAACGGGTACTACGAGACTTTGGAGCGCCTTTAGATGAAGTAGGCTCAGCTCCATGCTGTTCACTCGTACTGGTATTAGTATTTTTATTTTCAGCGGACATTTCTGCTTGCTGAAGGTCTTCGGAAATCCAGAAGAAATTGCGATTATCGGTGCGGAACTATTGTTTTGCACGACTGATGCTTTTACACACGTTTGGTAAGAGAGCCTCTTTGCGCTAAATGCGTACGTTCGCCGCCAATGAGCTTGCAAATAATGGCATTACGACTTTCAACAGAATTGCTGGTATAATTGTGGAGCAAACTCTCCGCATTTTGTTTCTTGCGTTGTATTGCATATTCTAATTTTCCATATATCCCTGTCGCTTGTAATGTGGGGACAAGATTTGCCTCGTTTTCTTTTGGAACTCCTTTACAAAAATACGGGGCGCAATCTTGATGTTCCCAAATACATGGTTGGTGTATCGTCTAAATCTCTAATTAAACCAGCAATTTTGTCTTTCGATTCTACTTTACTCTCTTGGCGGAACGTGGCAGCCTTCGTAACAGCGTTTCGAATTTCCATTACGCTGTTCCTGACGACATTTTTCACTTTTGAGTATTTACGACCACCATAATTACCCACTTCTCATATTTTATTTGACAAATTTTACACATTCCATCTTCTCCACAACAATGTCCGGGTCTCGTGGGAAAAACGTCAATTTTTTCAAAACAGTACTGTCACCATCGCCAATGTATTTATTATATATTAACCCATGCATTTCTACACTACATCGGAAGCCTTCGAGGATGATGTCACTTTCCATACTGGTGGAGCTCTGATTGGCTCCCTAATTCTTATAACATACATGTTCTTTTGGTGTCGTATTAATATTTGCTGCTCTTGCGCAGATACCACAATATTTATTACGTACACCAACTGTTACAAATCGGTACGAGGAATCTGAGATCGGAAGCGAGAATCAGTGGGATTCAGTGGATATGTGCGAACGCACGATGTATATTTAATTTGTTGTTTCACGATCGTAAATATTTGATAAGAGTAAATATGCTCACAGCGGACAGTTTCGATCAGAGAAATGTACGATGTATATGGTTAACAAACACGTTTAATAACAAAGTCAAACAGAATACGCCTACAAGATTATTAAACAAGAAACGATACGCGAACCAGCGGTGTAGCG
>JAQQRW010004633.1:21631-43875 GCA_028455765.1 Lasioglossum oenotherae | reverse complement strand
GACAGGGGTTTGTTCGTAACAGGCCTACGTTATGTAGGTCTGTTACATTACTTTCAGCAATACTATTTAAATTTGTGTGTGTGTGAAATTGAAAATAAAGACAAAGCCCAAATATTTTCAATATTCCTAAAGTAAAATACTTTATTTTCAAAATTGTACACATACTTTAAAATAAGTAGGATTATTTATTTGGTTTATATTATACAATATGTGCATGAATGTTTTTTCAGATTATTTAACCACACATGGATATTCGAGTTACCCTGAAGGAGCACGTTGTTCCGGAGAAGGGGCGCAGAATCAGGAAAATATGGGTCACGGTCCAGACTCGACCAGAAATCTCAACCAGAAGATATGCTTTTGGAGAAATGAAATGTACAGCGAATCCCTAATATGTAAGAATCTAAGTCGAGTAATAAAGAAAACTAATGAAAATAAATTAAAAAATATAATATTTATTAATTTTTTCCTGCTTTGTTCGTTTAGAATCCCTTCACCCACCAACTTCCTGCGATATTTAGTAATCTAAATTGCAAATTATTAATATTTTAACATTAAAATAAGTGTATTCAATATGAATTTAAATGTAAATTAGTTGAAATTGAACAGTAAAGAGAATTGTGCGGCAATAAAAATGTTTAGAATGTGTCTCGTGCAATCGATGCAGACACAATTTTTATTTCGCATAAAGATCCGCAGTCTAGGAAAAATAAAAAATATGAGAAATAAATAAAATTTGTATTGGTACATATTTCGAATTGTCGAGAATGAATGTGAATGGAAACATTAGTGCGACCTACGCTCGCTGACGGTGATGCCCTGTAAAACGATATTCGCCACTGGCACATCGGTGCGACAGTGCTGCCACAAAGGCACATTCAGCGTCCAGAGGCCGATTTCATGCCGACCTCATGCCCATGTCCAAACCCTGATCCTACGGACGACACTGGTTCGGCATATACGCGCACAGGAGGTCGTCCAAAATTGAGCCAATCGGGCTTTGAGCACCACCAAGCGTAGATTGGACAATGATTTGACGATCTGTGTCCTAGGGACGGGTTGGCCCAAGGCACGCCTGGTTAGCTGGGCATATACGCTGACCCTTGCAGAAATAGGTAGCCACACACTGCGTAGATAGGCCATAAACAGCAGCACATTCGGGTAAGTACCACATAAGCGATCAGCTATTAATTGCATTTCATGCAATGCTTGTAAAAACATGTCCGATGGAATTAAGGCCATTGTCATAGTCATCGATAGAATTTCCCTTGGTGCTCTGTGTAAACCCAACTTCCTCCATTTCCTCAATAGAGCCTGAATAATAAGAAAAGGACCATTCAATTCTTCATTGAGCACGTTCGTGAGACAAATTATGAAAAAATACGTGAATAATGTTAACAGTTATATTGTACCTGATTAAAGTGAAACCAACAACCATGGATGGTAACTCTTGGAAACTGTTCTTCTATAGTTTGCATAGCCGCTCTTTCATAATCACACATAACAGTTTCTAAATTATGTTGTAGTTGTGGAACAAGAGAAACTATTTTCCTCCATATTGCTCTATACATTGCCGCAGTACGACATTCGCATAGAGCAAAAATGGTAGCGATTCCCTGTAAATTGTCATCACTTTTTAGTTTGATAGTACGAGATAAGCCAAACAAGAATGACCAATAGTGGTATACGCACCATATCATTGTAACGTATGTGCACCGTATACAGCTGATGGAAAGGAGGCATTCGTGGGACAACCTAACAAGAGATCAGAAATGATCAAAATCAAACAACTCTTTTCACTTGAAAAGTATTAACCACATAAATTGTTTACCTTTAATACTTACAGAAAAAGTACCATCCATGTAAATCTCTTTGGCATTTTCTAATGCAGTTAAGAGTGTGGTATTTGAAAATATCAGCGCGTATTTATTATCATGTTATATTTCACAGCTGTAAAAGATATATCACAATAATTAATAGTATCAAATAATCGAGATCATGAAAAAGTATGTGGAAAAAATATTACACAAGAGATTGCATTATAAACGTATGGAAAAACAATTGTTGAATTCCATACTTCCACAAAGCATTGAAACGCCAGTCAAATCTTTAAGTTTGTATCAACCATAAGTACTTACATGGATATCAGTTACACAAATAAATGCTGCGCTATTAATTTATTACGTTTTGCCGTTTCTATGTGTTACGTTAAATTGAATCTAGTACAGAAAATCTACTTCAAAAATTCAATTTACACTACCGACGAGTCGTGCACCAGTCAAGCAGCTGCAATGAACGTATTCGTAGTGTTTTGTTTCGATTGTTATTTTCGATTGTTCAGTAGTTCTCTTTTGTTCCGGGCTATTTTGTTCTGATACTGATACAATAATAACAAAACACTATGAACACGTTCATTGCAGCTGCTTGACTGGTGCACGACTCGTCGGTAGTGTAAATTGAATTTTTGAAGTAGATTTTCTGTACTAGATTCAATTTAACGTAATACATAGAAACGGCAAAACGTAATAAATTAATAGCGCAGCATTTATTTGTGTAACTGATATCCATGTAAGTACTACATGGAACCAGAGGGTACCACAAACAACCTAAAAGTTACACGTATCCGTACTCTCAGCAATAGGGATAGGAATGAAAAAATTAAACTAGCCCAGGACAACCTAATCTCCGGAATACTTCCACTTTATCAATTTTTAAACATTTTCAACAAAGATTATCAACAATAGCAATATATTAGCAATTTGTTGTCAAGTGGTACGTTTTCATACTTTAACAATGCATCGTTCCACTTATATTTTAAGTAAGATTTTTTTAATTCATTTTTAGACTGTGATGAAAGTGATGCACATGATGAAACTCCCACGGATGAAACATTCAGTATAGGTAATAACTCCAACCCAAAACTGACATGAATTCTGTTAACAGTTTCGCGTTTAATTCTAATTTACTTCAGTGATTTATTTATCTTTTTTCAGAAAATAGATTACTCGAGATCACGCATAATGATGATCATTGTACCACTATGCACATGTACAAGGTACATTCATCGATGGTATCAGTAATGATGGTATACATGTTTATAATTTATCTAGTGTTCCGTCGGTTTAGGGACGGGAAATTCGATCGGTGCGGGCGTTTTGTCGGGAGCGCGCGTTTGTTTTGGGACCGCGGCGGTCCTATCGGTCGCTCGGTCGATGCTCCCGCTTGTTGTCGGGCGCAGCCGACGGTTGAGCCCGAACATTCCGTCCGCCTCAGCTCCGCTGACGCAAGTCTTAAAGCTAAACATACATATATATAAGGAATTTATATTTTTTTTTTACAAACATTGTACAATAGAGGCGCAAATGTACACGGGCATACGCCGCCCGCCGTGTACCGCTACGGAGCAGGACGAACCGTCGTCGCCGCCACTGGTTTTGCCGCCCGCCGTGAAGCACGGTGACACGGTGCAGCGCGACGCACTTTGCCCGCTACTGTGCCGTTGCTGAAGAGGGGGAAGGGTCCCTGGGTGTGTCTAAGGGCAATCGGACGAGCTGTGCGATCGGTCTTCAGGGGGGCGACCTTGGTGCGCGAGGCAACGAGAGTTACTCGAGTCCCCCCGGAGTCGTCCGGTGGCGATCGCGAGACCAGATAAACCACGGCTCCGTAAGCGCGAGATGACGCGTCCGCGAACCCGTGCAGCTCGTACCGAGTTAAGTTCGGACGGGACCGAGTCGTCCCACTCTGACCCCCTCAGCCACAGTTCCTGGAGCATGATTTTGGCCTTGACCACTACCGGAGCAGCCCAGCCCAACGGGTCGTACAAGCGGGCAATAGTGGACAGGACGTCCCTCTTCGTGGCCGATGGCCTGCATTCATGCCGCACGGAGAACCCGAAAGCGTCTGACTCGGGGCTCCAGTCCACCCCCAACATGGGGTGGATGGAGGGAGAGCCCTGGGTCAAGCCTACAGCCCGTGAATCAGGCCCCTCGGCCAGCACCAGAGGGGTGCTGGCCGCCCATTTCCCGAGGCCGAGCCCCCCTCGCCGCATGAGCTGCTTGAGCTCGTCTCGACATAATACCGCCTCGTCCACGGTGTCAGCCCCGAAGAGGGCATCGTCTACGTAAAAATTTTTTCGAAGGACAGTGCATGCTCGTGGGAACGCGTTTCCTTCGTCTTCCGCGAGTTTATGTAAGACCCGTTGTGCTAGGTACGGGGCACACGCGGTTCCGTAGGTCACCGTGGTGAGTCGGAACGCCGTTGGTTCGAGGTGGGGCTCGCGGCGCCATACGATCCGTTGCAGGTCCGCGTCATCGTTGTGCACACGGATCTGCCTGAACATTTTCGCGATGTCGGCCTTAAGGGCGATTCGAGGGAGTCGCCACCGGAGTAGGACCGCGAAAATGTCCAGCTGCAGTTTGGGCCCCGGTAGTAGGAGGTCATTGAGTGACCTCCCGTTGGAGGTGGGGCTGGAAGCGTTGAAAACAACGCGAACCTTCGGGGTTCCGTCTCCTGCCCGTTTCACCACCGGGTGGTGCGGCAGGTACACTGCGAGGGTCTGTCCGGAAGAGTCCGACGCCTCCTCCATGTGATCCAGACCCTAATATTCGGACAAAAACTCGCTGTATGCCACCTCCAACGGGGGTACCAGGCAGCGGGTGCAGTTAACCGGGGCTTCCTCTCGTTCAGGTGGAGTTTGGAGACCGTGGTCAGGCGACCCACGAAGCGCAAGGCGCCGATCGACTGCGTGATCGACGTGCGGGGAAATAGGGTTCCCTTCTCTCGATCGTCTTCGTATCCGGCTCGAAGGACCAAATGCCCGAATGTTCAATAGTATTTATTATTCATTGTCATAATCTTTTATAGGTAACGTTCCGTCAATATCGATGGATAACGCTTATATGTGTATAGAAACTGAAGGAGTCCCTACATATAATTCATCAGGAGGTGCGTTATGTTATACTTATTTATTATTCTTTTATTTTCTTGTTTCAAGTGCGCCCAGGGTAAAATTGTATTATTTGAAGTTTTTGGCTCGTATCAACAACTAATAATTTTTGTATATCATTTGTTTTAAGTAATGATCTTTTTATAATATGTAACTGTAAGGAAGGCGAGTCTTGTGCACATTTAGAGAACGGGAACAAGAGAAGAACAATAGAAGGTAAATATCTGATCATCACTTCTATCTTATTGATATTTTAATTATGTATTATATAGTTAGTACATTTTATTGGATCCTTGTTTAATGTATACCTATGTGTTTTAGGTGATGTTTCTTCAACGGACAGTGATAAACAAAGTGATATGTGCACAAAGGCTTTACAGGAATTGCACATAAGTATGGATAATATGACAGAAAGTATGTTTAACCTCTACTGGCATTTTCAGACGGTGTTAAAGTTTTTTAATACATTTTATTCGTTAAAATTTGTTTTCAGATGTTGGTGTTTGTACGAGTACTGATAGTAATGAACACAATTTAATGGAAGGTACGTATGATTACGTATTCATATCTTTACTTTTGGTTTTCATTCAATAGTTTATCAACATTTTACTTGTTATGTTTGATAAATACTGTGTAAATGATATATAGTAAAACTATGTAATAGTTTTTGTCAGTTAAGTTTGCACACCTTCTACATCTTCTCTATTTTTTATTAAAAATTGAACTTAAATCAACATGACAGTTTTGCACGGCACATAATATTCCTTGTGTAATTTCTTGTTTTTATGTAAAAAATGAATCGAACTTTTTCAACTAGTTAAAAGAAATGAGTAATTGTAATGACATGTACGAAGAGATTGAAAGCAAAATATGATTTTTACCTTCCGTTAATGGTTTAGTTAATAAAAATGTTTTATCTGTCGTGTGCTGTAGTTATATTTTCTCCTTTTCTCTTAGGTTCTTATTCAAACATATTTATGTATTTATAATGTAATAGTAATTTATATCATTTTGATCGGAGGAATGCATACAACTGTTTCGTGTCAGAAGGAACTGAGTAGCTGCTATTGTAAGAACACAGAACAGCTATATAGATGAAAATGTGCAAATTTTGTTCAAATTCAATTTTTCCAAAAACTATAAGTACTGCAACAAAATGATTTAGGTGCTTGTATTCGGCACACAAACATCTATAAAACGCGTTCATTGAAGGTTACAAAATCGGAAAGTTTTAGAATTTATCGGACGGTTTAGTAGGTGTACGATTTAAAAAAAAAAAACAATAAATAACACACATGGAATATTATAATGTGCGGTACAAAGCTATTATGTTGATATAAGTTCAATTTTTAAATAAAAATAGGGAAGATGCATAAGATGTACGACTTTTGATTGTACGTTCCCGTAATATCGCGAATTCCGACGCGCTCGACGCACGATACGTGAGCTCGCGAGTGCGACGGTTCCGGCGCATGACGTGTCGGTTCCTGCTCCCCTCCACCTTACGCCTAATTCGTTACTCCTAGACACGACGCTCCTCGCGCGCGGAATCTTACGTCGCAAGACCGTATCCTCGATTGGTCCTCGGGCCCCGGACCATAACGCGAAATACTATAACGGCCGCGCTTCGCGGCCGGGGGAGATTCGCACCTCCTCGGGCCACGACGGCACCACTCATGCCATAACCCCAATTGGGCGGGATGAGGCAGCGGCAGGACCGCGAAAGGCTTTGATGTTCGATATGGGGTTTCTCGTCCCGCGTCAGCGCCTCCGGGTTGTTTAGCTCGTGTGCCGTGGTCCCTTTTCCGAAGTACTCGTGCGTACGGGATGTTTTCGCAAAACGACCATGTTTTTCGTCGGGTGGTCCCACGAAGCGAGGTGCCCTTCGATGCAGCGTATAGGGTTGGGGAGCAATCGTTGATCGATATGGAAGTTCTTCGGGGAGCGCTCCCTAGACTTACGAGCGATCATTTTACATGAACGAGGGCGGTCCGGTCCTTCCGAAAGATTATAATGGGTAGGGAACAGTGATGTAGCGTATCTACAATGACGCAGCCGAACGGCCAGGGCCCTGACGCCTTGAGGCAGTTATTCTGGCGGGAATGTACCAGTGTTATTGGCGGGACGACTGATGGACGGGAGACGACGATTATGTATTCTTTTGCGTAGTTATTGCAGTGCTCTTCCCATCCTCAAAATAAAGAATAAGTTTCAATTATAAAAGTCTGCGGGATGCTCAAGCTACACGATTTCATCGAAATAGTTACGCTACTGAGGCTGAAATTGCCGCGCATGCGCGAGTTACGGTGGTTCTGATCACATCACTGGTAGGGAAGTGACGATGCAATTTTTGCAATGTCACAAACTGTATTGTGCGTAAAATACAATAGGGTGAATACAAATGGATAATAAATATAATACATGATACCACATATCATTTTATTTTTTTGTCTTTCAATGCAAAATTAAATTTCACAAATGTACATTATAATATACATATTTTGTTAGCATTTTAAAGTTAATCTCATTTTAATGTACATATTTTGTCTTTGTGTTCTAAATAGAAGAAGCATTTGGACGAAGAATTTGCTGCTGCAAGCCAAACATTTCCAGAATGGTACTACCATGCGGACACGTTTATATTTGTGCAAACAGCAAATAATTCATGTAGAACAGGCATGTCAAACCATGGATATAGGAATATAGCGGCAAGGGGAGCCTTTTTAACTTGTAAAAAGGGATGTAGTTTAAGAAGTTATTATTAAGCCTTTGTTGATTCATATTCTTAGAATTCATTGTTTCCTTATTTTCTTTATTTGATGTGGACGGTTCTGGTGATAATGGGCTGTCATCAAACAACTTGGACGTATCAGCTACACTTTGAACCTCTTCAGGTTCAGGGATAAAATCTTGTACTGTAATAATAATAAATATTGTGTTAGTTTAGAAGTAACGGTAATATCAATTTATGTTTTTATTATGTCAATAAATGTATTTATGTAAAGTAATTTTTTTATAAACGTACAGATACTTGTGTTTGGTGATAATGTTGTGTCCATATTATTTTCACATATATTACTGCAGGATGTCCCTTCTTCATTAAGGGTTTTCTGAAATAAAACAAACACATAAGTAGAAATAAAACATTATTGTTCAATATGTTTGGTAAACTTAAAAAAATTAAAAATGCTCGGTATTGTACATACTCGTGGTAATGAATTTCGTGTCAATCGCATATATGAACCTTTTGTGTAGAAACTTGTTTCGTCGAAGTGCATTGAGCAAATACAAGCTCTATAAAGTAATAAAGAGTAAATGATAGTAAAGATCTATTACACGACAATTGGTCATTTACGTTCTACATTTCAAACATAAGTGAGCATATAATAATAGTAAACGATTAAGACTTGTATATTCTGTATGTATCTTTCATGTTTTCACAGATGCAGCATTCAATCAGATTTGAATACATTTAAAATCCACAATATATAAATACATATGACAAATACACATATATATACATATAAAAAGTTTCACAGAAAAATTAGTCAGTAATCAAATGAGAATAAAATGTAAATTGAAAAAACTAATGAAAAATTTTCTATCCAGTAGAAAATCGAGATCACTATATATGAATATATGTATTTTTTTAAAATACTGGAATTGTTCAGTTCAGTAAGTATTAGCTCAGAAGCTATGAATTTTGTTTTAAATGCCTATATACTCAAAATAGTGTGCCGTGTAGTGAAATTATGATATAATGATATCAAAAAAGCTAGGATAAGTTGCATTTAACAGCACACTTTAAAATGACATGCAACGTACAGTATTCTAGAATGATCGAAATATTATAGATAAATTGATGGAAAATATGACGATGAAAATTTCCTTTTCAATTCACGGAGGAGGAGAATTTTATTTTCAGTATCTCAATATCAGGTTCTCAAATCCTTGGGAGTCCTCAGAGAATTTTATTTGGCACAGATTGCATCGTCTGTAAAATATAATTTAAAAAATCACAAAGTATCATGTTCATTGCTTTTGTATGTATGACTCCAAATAAATTTTGGCTCGATATTACACGCTTCCTACAGAGAGACGTAACCGTTTCCCGTACCGATAAATTTCTGCGTTATTTATCGCGGCGTTCAATTTTGCATTACCGTCGCAAATTCCGAATTTACGCGAATTTCCGACTCTACTTAACGCCTTCCCCAGCCCTTTCTCGCTTTCTTTATCGTCAAGGGGAAAAACTAAACGAAACGCCAAGTGAGCCCTTATCGCAAATTTTACTCGCTCCTTGCGCGTCGACAAAGTTTCTACGCGTTCGCCACGAGAAAAACCGGTATTCGTCGCAAAATGTTCGCCAATGCTATCCCTGTTTACGACCAGCGCTAGTCGTTTTCGAGATTTTTACTAAAAGGGCCCTGTTAATTTTTAAATAATTGTTGAACTCCTCTGAGTTCACTCGCTAATGAGATCCTATTCGTCTAGACTACTAACGAATACGTGGACAACGAACCATACTTCCTCCACCACATGTATAACATAAAAAAATACATAAAAAAAGTATTCATATACACAGAAAATTCAAATTCAATTTATGCGAGAATATCGCAGTCGCGGGTGGATTACGCCGCAGTGCGATACCTTTCCCCGCGACCGAGAATTTCTCAATATCGTAATTCAGATTATTGCAAATAAACAAGCGTGTGCCATTCCGAAAAATAAATTGCATAAATTAGAACCATAAATTCATCATTAGGAGTGGGTTAATATTGAGGAAAGGGGGATGGTATACAAAAGGAACAATATAAAAATATATCAGTATTTAAGAATATTGTTTATGAAACTTTACGGGCGGACCACCTCTAAGGGCGATCCTAACCCCGTAGCGGTATTTCACACAATAACACAATTTATAAATTGTCCCTCGTATTGGGGATTATTGGGTCGAAACTCTCGATTAATGGGTAGGTCACACTCGGTGGTGTGTCGCTCTCCCACGAAGTCAAGTGTTACCCCTCCGCCAATAACGAGTTCCAAACACCATAAGATAAACACAATAAAATATCGAAATTACACAGTAAACCTGCACAGTATATGAGAAAAAACGTGGTAAAGTATGGTAAAGCAATCAGCCTATGAAGAAAACGTGATCGATATCGGTTAATTAGAGTGCATTCACTATTGATTTTTAATTTTGTTTACTAAATTTGTATAAATTTTTATTATTTTATCTGTAATGTATGTATTTTTAATAAAACGAAATCACACTACTAATATGGGCAACAGATTACCCGAAGGTCCGTTAATATTTAACAAGCGATGAATCGTAAGTGAAATAAATAATGCTATCCAAATGTAACAAAGTGAAGTTGCCAAAAAAAATTATTAATATTATTAAGAACAAATAAACTGTGATAGTGTTGAGAGCGCTCGCGATCACGTTTCCTTCTCTGATCATCAATTCTGAAAATATAAATTCTTATTCAATACCCGGTATATTGTAACGGCGGAATGGCACACGAAATTTGAAAATATAATGAACAGTGACCAGAGAGCGTAGAACAGAGAACAGGCTATTGTAAATACAACGTGACACCGACGTATCGTCCCGTTGCTGAGTATATGAAGTGCTGGTTCGTTGGTTCGAGTGAGACAGAAAGTACCGCTCAAGGACGGGTCGTGTTGCTCTACTACGCGACGGTTCCGCTCGCCCGTTTCGAATCCACACGTTTCGCTTTTCGAAATTAGAATTTTCCCGTGAGAGCCTCGAGCTTCCTCACGCGTCTCTTTTTTAAAAAGCCTATCTCAAATCGCTTTTTACGGCGAGTTCTTTCTCTGCGAACAGAGGAAGGACCGTCGCCGAGAAATTATGGCCTTGCGACCGGACCACGCTCGGTCGCGCGACACGTGGTCCTCTCGGGACAAAAGACCACTCGCAGATTCGAACCGAAAGATCTAACTAACCGCAAAACGAACGGGCGCCTGGTACGCCTCGCGAAGGAAGAGGACTCTTAGCCTGAATTGTTACACGGATTCGAATCTGCAAGGATCGTTACGACCGGTGACGGCCATTCATGGGTCCAGGATACCGCGTGAGGAGAGGAACGGGGTATTCCCCGCGACGGGAACGTTTCTCACGAGAAATTAAATCACTCTGTTGGTTATGGGCAAAACACAGTCGTTTATTAAAACGAGATGATCATTCAAGCCACCGGCCGTAGCCGGCGGTAGTCAAAAGAATTTGCCGGCGCGAACACGAAAGTGACGGCGGCTGTTCGGCCGATCGCGCGGAATGATTCTAATCGCGTCGAGCTCGGTCGTCACAGATCTTCGCGGAATATTACAAGCCTCGAAGGCACGAACTCGACCGAGCTCCGGTAACATACGCGTTCCTAATTCGAGACTGGGCGAAACGTGCGAACAGCGATGGATACGAAACGGACACGACGCGTTGTCCCCACGTGGAACAATCCGAGGGAAGCCAGAAGAATTACCGGACGAATATCGTGTGTCCCGAATAGCTCGTGCACGAGGATTCGGCGACGACACGACCCGCGGCCTCGCGTTCCTCTCAGGAGAGCGACTCCTGGTCGACGGTAAACGCAGGCGGATCCGCGGTACACAGCGGTACGAATTTTTGCGAACTCGAATTACGTCCCCGAACCAACACGAACTGGTCGCCAAATATATCGAAATAAAGCCTGGCTGGCACTTACCAATTTCCCGATAATGGCGGCTGTCGCAAAATACTTTTCTAATCGCGGTCAAACGTTCGCACGTTTCCTGATGGCAGTCTGTCGACCCAGTGGCCCAGCCCGAGCCGGTTCGGAACGCGGAAGCGAGCTTTCCCCCCTTCTCCCGTCTTCGTCGACGCTCGGGCCAATCGCGTCGTGGCGGGGCGCAGTGGCGCCTCAATGACATTCCGGTCCGGGCCTTCGGTATTCTATATTTTCCGAGGCCCGGCCGATATAAGGCGGTTGAACGGCATCCATGGATCCGAGCCGTTCCGGCGTTGCTCTCGTGGCATTTTCTGGATGAGACGTCGACGAGGGTGGACAGATGGTCGTCCTTATTGACAACAGCCTCGTCGATTTCTCCGGGTTGGCAGATCCGGGCTCGGTCCAATCCTCGCCGTCTTCCTCGCCAGCGGCGTCCTACGATAGGTGCTCCGAGCGTCTTCGCTTACGGTCTTCCGCCAATCAGCGGTCGGAATTGGGTAGCGGGCTCCTCGCTGTGTTCGGTAACCCTGAAAACTCTAGTCGCGCCCAGCGGCGCGACATTCGAACGGGACAATTCCATTCCTCTGGTTTTCGGATGTCCCAGGGAGAGCGCTTGTTACTGCCGTTTCTTTACGTTACCGCTTCTCAGTGACCCGGTCTTTCGTGAACGGTTCGGGTTGACGTAGGCGAAATCCGCCACGTCACAAGATATTACTTCTAAAAGAAATCTACAAACATAGCATTGATTATTAGTTATAGTTAGATTATAGTTAGACATAAAAAAAGAATTAACCAAGTAAAAAAGAATGTATACGTATGCCGAGAGCGAACCTAGTATAGGTCGGTCCACAATCGAACGCCTAACGCTCTGAGCCAATCGAGCTGTTGGAAGCGTGTTTGATATTTCTAGATGTAATGTTTATACTGTAGAAATATTAATTAAATTGATTTCATTGTTTAATTACTTCTGTACAATGCTCAAGGTTTATCAGTGCCTGATAGACTTGCAGAATAAATAGAACATAATAATTTTAAGGTTAGCTTAGTTCTTCGCGGAAGAAACGTCGAAAAAATAGGTTTTTATTTTTCTTAACAACGGCGCACCAAACCAAAAAATCTAAAAAAATTAATGAACAATACTTATAACAATATTCCGCTACTGTAAAAATATCAATGTTGTCACTCTGGAACTTCCATGTGAAATCTGCATTTTTTCGACTTTTTTGAGGTTTTTGATTTTTTACAAGCAGGATTTTCACTTTAAAAATCTGAAACCAATTGCAAAGTATGTATTTGTATTCTTGACATGTGTCAGATTTTTCTCAGAATTTCTAAACGTCATTAACTAGGGAAAATAGGCCAGTAACTGAGTTTTCGATTTTACCCCATAACTACCCTCCCGATCGAGATACAGCGTTGAAATTTTGCACAGTATATTTTTTCTTGATGCTCTATCCAATGGCACATCGTCGATAAAATTCGCTTCAAGGGCATTTTTGACTATCTTATCCGGCTATACCTTTTGTTGGCTACACACGACAGAACGGTGCTCTTTTTAGAACTTTGATTTCGCGACATCTGCGGTTTTCCAGCAGGGATTTGCTTTGCGGCCATCGGACCGTGGTTTATCTTTAGAAACAATTTAAAGGAAGAAAAATAAAGTAACGTTCTCCTAACTCTCCCACCTAACGTTCTCCAGGCTAGTTTTAAAAGGACGTGTACGTCTATTCCAATGACTTGTTTCGACTTCTACTGCTACTGTATTCTGTACGTGTGCTTGAGTCGACATTCTATTAATTATTTCTGCGGATAAGGCTACGTCGGAGTTTAAGCGTTTACCAAATCGGTTATTCAAAAAGCCGGCTATTTTTACATATAAACTAACTTTGGGGAGAAGCTTGTCATCTAACTGGTGGTGAAGAAGCCGATATTTCTGTCCTATAGTACCGTGAATTTCCTCAACTAACCAACGAACTTTCGTAACTTTGCGGGAAGCATTAGACTCTTCCGTAGTCAGTTGACTACGTTTGCCCGTTAATGCTGGCATTAGAACGTCAAAACCGAGTTCTTGCAGGTGAAATTGAACATCTTGAAAACCTCTATCTACGATACATACGTCTTTCGGTCTCATGAGAGATTGCAAACCATTTGGATCTTGAAGAATGCATTATTCCCGCATCATTCTGGTTTGCGGAAAAAGGTCCTAACATGTCGACAATATAACCGTTTGCTGTGCACACTGTAAAAGGTTTGCACAGTGGCACCTTTTTCGGACCCGAATATGATTTTCGAATATGATTACGCGTTGCACAGTGGGGTATTTGGCCCGAAAAAGTGGAAAAAATTCGATTTCTAAATTTTTGCGTATGGCATAAAATTTTTGTTGTTCGTTGTAGTTAAAGGTCTGAAGAATAAGGCTGCAATATTATTTTTTCTATTTGTACACCCGTGAAGTAGTAAACTTCATCGAAAGTCGAGAGATTTTGAGGCGCGCTTGGCGTTCTTGAACAGTCTCTAAGACAGCGTCTATTCATTGGCGATTTTCAGGGGTTTGAAGGAAAATTCTGTAAATTCTTGTATTACGAAAGTTATTCAGGTAGGTATACAGAGCACTTTCGCATAGATTTTATTTTGTTATCATCTAAATTAGTATAGTTATTAATATTTGAATATTACCAATCATTCTGTAAGCTTTTTAAAAATGACAAAACTTTATTGACAATTTTGTTATAGTATAAAGCTTTATTGAGTGCTTTTTTTGGTGTCATTACATTCGGTAAAGATTTGTGATTATAAGCCAACAAAGTTTGATTCCGGATTCGTCCGGATTCAAATTTTATAGCTAATTTAGTATTAAGCGTTTAGCAGCGTTTCGCGTACGCCTGCATGTTCGGCTACGCTTGCTACGGCTGCGTGAGGTTCTACAGCTTCTTCTGCGGAACTGTTTATATTACTGGCACTTATTGTATACATATAAGAGGTTCCAGATAAGCATTCGATTAAGGTTTTTCTTTCTTCTGCATTCAGTTTTCCTTCTGCATTCAGTTGAAGTACTGCTAACAGGGAGATCAGAGCGATTTATCAAATGCGTTTTTTTTTTAGTTTCTTAAGTGTTACATTTTAGTAACACTAAAATATAATAATATAATATTTTTTGTTTTAGTTTTTTTTTTATTTATTTAATATTCTATTATCGCCACGGGTTTTCATGGGTTCTCGATAATCTGAGGAAAAAATGTTTCGAACAAAAGAGGAACACTATACAGTCGTCTACAAATTTTAATATGTAAAAGTTAAAAATACAATTTTTTTTTCAAAAAATTGAGGTAAATTTGATTTTTTAAATACTAAAATGTTATTTGGATTTCATAATGTTGTAGCTGATCTTAAGACGAATCCAACGATATATAATATTATGACCTTGAGCCTATAAATAATGCTACAATAGTTTTTTCCACTTTTTCGGGTCAAATACCCCACTGTGCGTTGTTTGAGTTTTTCTCACACCGGATATATATACCGTCGAAAATCAGTGCTAACTGATCTTGAATATTATATAACTGTTTCGCTATAAGAGATATCTCGTTCTCGATTAAGTGCTCGCGAGGAAAAGCTTGAACACCGAAATGGATAGGTAAAATATCTTTTCCGAAAGAGTTTAGAACACTGTTACGGATTGGAAGGGGGTAGAACAAGTCACTTCACGTCGAAACAAACTTTATTCCCCCCAACTCGGGTTCGTTCAAAATTGTCAACGAACTATGTACAAGACAAGCGATGTATCAGGCCAAAACACAGCTCGTTTTAGACAGAACGTATAATAAAGAGCGTGAGATGGAAAGAAGCTGAGTTTAGGTTGTAGTAAAGGCGAATTCACGTATAGCGCCGTGAATTCCGGAGATAGAGCGAATCGCCTATGCTTACTGGCGAAAACCGGTCAAGCGACGCGCGACGTTTATCGTGAGAAAGAGCGAGAACGATTGATTAACGTTGAGATCGGAGTCGAACAGCTGGAAGTTTACCGTCACCGTCGAACTAGTGATTGGCAGATCGATCGAGCGATCAGCCAATAGGAATCCCCCTTTTGGGGTCGATAATCGATCCTAATCGAAGTCCGACGGTGCTGGTCTAAGCTACTGCGAGCTGCTTATCGACTCTCGATCTCGCTGTTATCGTGCGGATCCGCCAATAGCGGGGCGACGCAGTAAATCGGTGCGTTCACGCTGTCGACATGCTCAGCCAATCCCAAACAAACAGAATTACAAAAGTCAGATGCTTGATGCTCTCGCTTAAATCCGACAATTGCAGCTATTAGATTGTTAGAATTCCCAGTATGTAATTTGAATAAAAAAACAACAACAGCTTGACGAACATCTTGTTGCTGTGAACTTCGCATGGATGTCATCATTTTTTCGAAGTCCTATTAGATTTTCCCAAGTTAATCCAGTAAATACTTTAAGGTGTTCTTCTGATAATGTAAAATCGCCCACTTTATCTCTAATGCTAGAATCATTATTAATCGCAAGATACTCGAAATGGTTTTTAATTTTCTCGGATCAATTACACTGGTATTTGAATGAATACGTAAACTTTCAATGACATCTTCGTAGAAAAGATTACGTACTTGTTAAAGATTTTGTATGTATTTTGACGCTGTACCGTATTCTAAGTAAATAAAGATTGACTCCGATCTATCGATAAGTTCGGTGCGCCGTCGTCCCCGCACCACCCCGACGTTCCCCGCGAGCGCCACGGGTGGATTGAGCAGCCCGGGCCTCGCGGGCACGGCAGGGGGAGCGGACGCGGTGGATCGACACGCCCAGCTGATCGATCAGTTCGTCTATTGACACCAACAACGATATTCGCGTACGGATATCTACCTCCTGAACCATTCGTACCCGTCTCGTCGACCCCCCCTCAGTTTTTCTCTGTTACCACTCTTTACCTTAGAGTCACGGTAACGGTTTCTCCTGAAATCACCCGTGTTTCTAAAACAGTACTATTAAATGATCGCGGCAGCACCGATTTCCTTTTAATGGCAAAAAGGACTCATTTGTTAATGCGAAGGTGCTATTGCTTCGATGTTCACTTAGACCAAAAAAATCGTCGCAATCAATTTCGCAGTGATAAACACCCTCGCTCCCATCGACCCGAGCATAGATAGGATGCGGAAATGGGGCTGTACAACAGACGGGAAGGACCCGTTTTCATTTCTGGAACGCATCGGCGAGCAGCAGGAGGCATATACCGCCTCTCCGACGCCGAACTCCTGCGGGCAATCCCCGAATTGCTACGCGGGTTACAATTTACGGAGAAGTTTGTGGCCTATTTCGCCGCGAATCGGACCCGACTTCAGCGATGAAGAGAGGCCCGCGAACGCATACAACGGCCGGGCGGACCTTTCCACATCATCATGAACGCACTGCTTATGCTCATGAGACGAGCGTTGATACTAACGGTGGAATGCAGAAGTCTGTATATGAGAACATGCCGCCAGAGTTTTTGATGTTGATCAATCCGGACAACATAACCAACCTCGACGAGCTCCTACGCCAGGTATAGAGGATCGAGAGGGTAAATGAATGGAAAGCCCAGCTGCAGCGCGCACCCGTCCAACCGATCGCCGAGTACGCCCCGCACCGAACAGATTAAATCGAGGCTCGCTCAATTGAGCGATACGCCTCGCGCCGAGGAAAGGATGGAACCGACCGGGGACAGCAGCGCCGCAGACCGCTACTGCCAAGCAGAGGGGCCATCAATGGTTTGAGTGTCGAAACACCTACCACAAATTTTGTTTAAGACGCGACCGCGACCGAGTGCTCATCCGCGAGTGCCATCCGCCGGGAAATGACACGCGGGGCCCGCCGCAGATGGAGGATCGCCGGCCTCCGCAATAAAATACACGCCGCGCCAGCTACTACCGATTTTAATTTGCGGCAGAGAGATCTACGCGCTGCTCGACACCGGCGCCCAGTTATCCTGCATCAACGCTGAAGTGTAGGAGTGGGCTCTCGAACACGGCCTCCGACCGACTTCGCCGACCCACATCGTCGGCCTCGCCGACGGCTCCGACACTCAGCCCACCGGGGTCATGCGAATTCCTTCTGCACGTTGGGATACGAGTGGCTACAGGATTTCACTATGCTCCCTGATATGGCCCGCCAGTGTTACCGGGCATTTAGGCGATCGCAGCACCTTCGCAGCGCGCCGACTCCTGATACGAGAAAAAACTCGAGGCGGTACAGCAGAATCCCGCGTCTGTTCCGGACTTTTAAATACGCGAGGGAAAGTTGCACCAACGGATACCGCATCAGCTCGATTATAACGAGCCCGAACCCGGCAACGCTTGGAAGATCTGCGTGCCAACCGGCGATCGAGAGGAAGTTCTGCGAAAATTCCACGACGACCCCACTGCGGGACACCTGGGAATCGCCGAAACGATCGTCGGTATCGCACAACGATTTTACTGGCCGGGAAGTTCCGCGAAGTCGCCCGATGCGTCCGCAGCTGCACCATCTGTCAACAATACAAGACGCCGCCACCGGGACGCCTCCACGCCAATCCAGGAACACAGCCGTGGCACACCGTCTCGATCCATATGATGGGGTCTCTACCACGATCACGTCGGGGGTCGTATATGGCTGCTAGTCGCCCTCGACCGTTTTACCATGTGGGTCGAGCTCACGGCTGCCCGAAAGGCCACCGGCCAATTATTATCACCGATAATGGTCGCCAATTTATAGGCGAGCCGTTCACCACACTCCTGCCGGCCGCGGGCATGGAACACCGGAGGACACCGTCGTATTCACCCCACTGTAATCCAGTTGAAAGGGCAAACAAGGTCGTGAAGACCGTGCTGGCACAGTTTACCGGGAACCACCATGACCGCTGGGACGAGAAGCTGGACGGAGCCAGATTCGCCATCAACACCGCTTGGCACGAAGCAACAGGAAGCAGCCCGGCGTATTTAAAGTATTCTCCACGGGAGAACCGTACTGGACGGCGCACAGTGGTCGGAAAGCGCCAAAACATGGCCAAAATGCCAAAATTGAATTTTCCGTTAGGCGGATGGGGTTTGCAGTACTGGATACTCAGGGAATGACTCTATGGGAAACCCAAAGTAAAAAGGTCTTACCATGTATACCTGCCAAATGGTGGGTTTACAAATATCGCGTTCAGTCGTCACTCAGTTTTTGTGCAGTGAACTACGGTGGGAAAAAACAAGTGTTAAGCTTGTAATTTTACGAAAAGTGAATTTCTTTTTTGTTTGTACGATGGATGCTGTCCCAGGATGTAAGTACTATGCATAATAATAATATTGGATTTATATTAATTAGTGTTTATAATGTATAAAGTCAAAGATAAAGTGTTTGTTTGTCAAAGATAAACTCTTTGTTGCACAGATTTTAAGAATGTAAACTAAAAGTTGTATATAAGACAATATGTTCCAGATCTTATTGCTGGGTCTTGTAGTAGATACTTATCTTACATTATTTTGAAAAAAAACCTGCGGAGAGTTGCGGATTTGGTCATACGATCCATTTTTGTAACGCACTGTACTAGTTACAAGCATGTTTTCTCGAGAAATTTAGAAGATATAATAAAATTTGTTAAATAAGCATTGTATGGTTCCACTTATAGAATTTTTTGATACATGTTTTGAACATCAACAATTTTTTTTATTTTTTAAAAAATAAAAAAAAATGTTTTTGAAGCTCTATTGCATATAAATCAGATAAAATTACATTTACACAACATTTAATCAAAATTCGGTACATCATTTTATTAACAAAATCAAATAATTTTTTCACATAGCATATTACTCATCCGCCATTTTGTTTTTTGTAATTTTTTCATCAGATTCATATTTGACCGCACGAAAAATATGGGAATACTAATTTTCAACAGAGTCTAATAATTTTTTGGGTTATCCATCCGCCATATTAAATCCGCCATTTTGTTTTTTGTAATTTTCACATCTGATTTATAATCAGCGACCCGAGAAACCTACGAGTATCAATTTTGAACTAAATTGGAGTACTCCTTCCTATTTTGGCCACGCTTTGGCGATTTCCGACCACTATGCGGCGCACAGTGGGCCAGATCGCCGCGCTAGCTGTTCAGGCCTATTTCGCCATTATTTCAAAATATAAAGACCACATTAAATAGGTCGTTGGATTCGTCTTGGCGTCAGCTATAACATTATTGAATAAAAAATATATAGTTATAAATAAATATTGGAGGTGACTAGAATTTTTTATTTAAAAAAGAAATTATTCAAATTTTTTGTATTGAGATTTGTAGAAGACTGAGTACTGATTACTTTTTGTACGAAAAAAAATTGATTTTTTTCTATGATAGCTTCTAGTGCCTCTAATTGGTAATGTTTATCAATGGTGGTATAATCAAAAGAATTCATAAGATAGGTCTGGGTTAGATCTTTACACTCTTAAGAGCTGCTGAGTAGTCGTCAATGCGTCTCGTGCAACGCGACTCGCCGCGGAATTGCGTGTCACGCGACGCTTTAAACCAACATAATTTCCATGTTTGGATCGATTTGGATGCGAAATTTGCAGGATCTTTTAGAGGAGATGTTGCTGCAAATGTTCCACTTTGTTAGAGCACGACACTATGTAACACTTTTAACTTATCCCTTGTCAAAGGTGAAAAACTTTGACGGCATTCCTTAGTTGACTAAGTATTTTTTTTTATAACAAATTATCAACATTAATGTTTAGATCCTGGTGCGTTCTCAACATAGATATACATTCTTCATACAAAAAAAAATTGGGCACTTAATCTTCAGTAGGTTTTCCACGACAGCGTTATGAAGAAAAGGAATTTTTTCGGTGATAAATTGTATCCGAAAAAGTTTGATCTTTGAGCGCTTATTGTAACGAGAGTTTTTAATAACTTTAATTAATATTATCGGTTTCGAATGTAATGGACATTTAAGAAACGTTGTACATTCGTCAAAAATTGATATGAGGACTTTGATTTTTTAGCTCATGAACAGTTAGCGCGTCGATCTGGCCCACTGTGCGGCGCAGCGAACCTCTCAACTCCCACTTCACCACCCAGTCCCCACTGTCTCGACTGCGAGTCTTCACGAACGCGGTGTACAGGAATGAAACGGGTTAGCATGGAATTATACGTGTAGTAGTATGTATGTATGTATGTATGTATTTATTTGTTCCCTTACGGGTTACAAAGAGGTCCCGTTCCCTTTACAAGCATATATTTTTCCGGTTTTGCTTACACGCTCTAAATACTCCACTCGAACTAATATTCTTTACTTTCTCTCTCTCTCTCTCTCTCTCTCTCTCTCTCTCTCTCACTTTCACTCTTCCTTTCATTTCCTTGATTCCTTCTTCCAGCTCTCCTCTCCGCATCTTCCTTCTTGGATTTCTTTTCTCTCCCTATCCAATTCTTCCATCCACTTCTCTCCCCTCCCGTCTTCTGCTAATATCTCTTTTACTTTCTCTTGGATGCTTATATCCATTCCTTCTCCTCCTCTGCATCTTTCCTGTACATGCTCCCATGTCTCTTCTCCATGCCCGCATCTTCTGCACCTTCTTTCCTCTTCTTCCTCCCAATATCTCCCTCTTCTCATTTCATTCCCTAGCCTGTATCTTGCTATTCTTCTCCATTTCTCTTCCTTCGTTTCTTTTGCTAGGTATTCTGGCACTCCATTCGTTCTTATTTCTCTGAACCATTTGTTGTATCTGGATTCCCTCGCCATTTTCCAATTCTCTTCTTTCTCTATCTCCTTCTCTCTACTTTCTATCCTTTCCCACTCTTCTTCTCTCCTTTCCCTATCTTCCTTCTCTAGCATTTTTCTATTCCCTCTCTCTTCTATATATATTTTTCTTCCTTTCCCCCATTTGGATAATTTCACTCCTCCTCTCGCTCTCTCTTCTATCTCCTTCAGGCATTGTCTTGCCCATTCGTTTCCCCTTCCTCCTCTTAGTCTTTCTTCGAATTTCCACGCTCTCCTCGCACCCCTCGCTCTCATCTTCTCTCTCTTCGTTTCTTCCCTTACCATATATCCTGGAGTCACCCACTCTAGTCCCAGCACCCATCTAATATACCTTTCGTGCATCGCTTCTAATTTCTTTCTTTCCTCCCATCCCCATATCTCCACCCCGTATGCCATCACTGGCCATACCAGCGTATCAAAAAAACCATTCTCTTCTCTTGTACTTGTCTTTAAAATATCTTTTGCCTATCCCCCATGCACTTCTCGTTACACCTCCTCCCTTCCTGGTTCTTTCTTTTATCTGTCTTTCTTGTCCTCCGTTCTTCTTGAAGATGTATCCTAGGTATCTTATTTCCTCTACTTCTTCAACCGTCCCATCTCCCCATCTCCACGTCTTTTTCTCTTGCCTTCTTCTTTCAAACCTTATAACCTCCGTTTTTTCTCTGTTCACCTCTAGTCCTTTCTCTCTTATATAATTTCTGAATTCTTCAATCATTAACTTCATACCGCTTTCTTCCTTCGCTAGCAGCACAAGGTCGCCCGCGTATTGCAGTGTGTATAACATTTTTCCTTTAATTTCTACGCCACCCTT
>JAQQRW010004633.1:0-12987 GCA_028455765.1 Lasioglossum oenotherae | reverse complement strand
AATTTGATACTCTATCGATCTATGGTATAAAAAAAGGACATTCTGTTTAAAAAAATCAAGGTGACCTTGAAATCTCCACTATGGCTCCACCCATGCAGAAAATGGGACACAGTACAAAAAGTAGAAATCTTAAGCTTTAAAATGGTTGTTTTTTCATCAAATTTTGATAAATTTTAGCAAAGTTACAGCAGTTTCAATATTGAGCGAATTTTGAACTGGCTGTGGCCGCTGAGATTGGGCATATACCCCACTGTGCCCCGTCTGGTTCTCCGGTATCATATTCTTTTCTTTCACCACTCTTTCCAATCTCTCCTCTAGTATTATGGTATATATTTTATACAAGGTGTTTAGTAGCGTCACTCCTCTATAACATTCCACTGTTTTTCCATCTCCCTTCTTTTTTATAGGCACTACAACACCTGTTTTCCACTCTTCTGGCCATCCTTCTCCCTTCCATACTCTATTACATATTTTCCATATCTCTTTCCTTACATTTTCTCCTCCATATTTCCATACCTCATTTCCTAACTCATCCTCCCCTGCTGCTTTCCCCACTTTCATTTTTCTTATTACTCTTTCGATCTCTTCTATTCTTATCTCTTCGTTACTTCTCTCACTTCCTCTTCTTCTGCCGCCTCCTTCCACCTTTGTTTCAACTCCTCCTAGCAATCTCATAAAGTACTCTTTCCATTCTTCCATTTCTATCCCCTTTTCACATCCTTTTCCTTTTCCCCCTCCTATTTTTCTTAGGAAATCCCATACTTTTCCTTCTGTATTCGCTTTCCCTGCTTCAAGTAATATCCTCTCTGTTTCCTGCTCTTTTTTCTCCTCGCATAACTTTTTGTATTTGTTTTTCATTATTCTATATTCTCCTTCTTCTTTCCCTTCTTTCCATCTTCTCAACATCTTTCTTAGTTCCTTCTTTTTCTCCCTACACTCTTTATTCCACCATCCACTCCGTTTCCTCTCTTTCTGGTTTTCATCGTTCCTTTTGTCTTGTAATATTTTCTTTATCTTCTTTTCTATTTCTCCTAATCTTTCTCCTATACTTTCTCCTGTTATTTCTATTTCCTCTGTTCGTCTTCTAAATTTTTCTTTTATCTCTCCTCCCCAATCTACTTTTTGTCCGCTCTTCTTCTTTCTTTCCTCTCTTTTTGCTGCTTTCCATCCTTTCTTCATTGTCACCACTATCGGCAGATGGTCTGATTCTACCCTTTCTTCTACCACCATTCTTTCTATTCCTTCCCTCGTTCTTTCGTCCCCTATCACGTAGTCTATTACTGTTCTTCCCCTCTGTCCTATATATGTGAACACTCCTCTTTGATCACCTTTTGTCCCTCCGTTCATTATTTCCAATCCTAGCTCTCCTAGTGTTCCTATTAGCTTCCTCCCTTCCCCATTTATTTTCTTGTCCCTCGACGCCCTACTGTCTTCCCTTTCCTCTTCTTCCTGTCTTATTTTTCCTCCTTCTTCTCCTGTTCTCGCATTGAAGTCACCAGATACTATTATTTTTTCTTCTCTTCCCTTATCCCACCATTTCTTCAATGCTTTCATTTTCTGATCGATATCTTTGTTTACATACACCCCTAATATTGTCCATTCTTCATCTTCTATCATTATTCTTCCCTCTATTATTCCTTCTGTTCCCTTTCATTTGTCCCAACCCTTCTTTTCACTCATAATTTCCTTTTTCATTCCTATCAACATTCCCCCCTTCGCTCTCCCCATTATACTGTCCCTAACTGCCCATTGCTTTTTCCATATGTATTCTTGTGGTAATCTTCTCTCCACCTTTTCCCACCCTTTTTCTTCTATCCTAGAACCAACGTTCTAGGTCCTTCCAGAATCTTTAATCTTTTCCTCTCATTCCTGCTATGTTCCAAAAACATCTTTTCATTTTTTCTCGTTCTTCTCCTTTTTCCTTCTTCTCTTCTGCTATTTTTATCTCTTCTTTCTCTTTTTTCTTCCCACGTGAGATCATCCTCTATTCTTTCTTGTCTCCCTGCTAATTTCTTCTTTTCTATCATTACTCTTCTTTTCTGTTCTATTGTCGCCATTTTTACCACTGCCCATTCTCCCTTTCCTACTCCTTTCTTTATTTCTTCTATTTCGAACTTTTCTCCTAACACTTCTAACAACTTTTTTACTTCTTCTTGCCCATCTCCTCCATCTTTCATCTCCAATCCCTTTACTATTATGTTCCTTCTCCTTATCTCTCTATCTTTTCTTTCCCACTTCATCTCTCCTTCTTTTACTCTCCTTTCTATTTCTCCGTTTTCTCCTTCGCCTTGTTCTCTGCTTTTCTTCTTTTCTATCTCTTCTATCCTTTTATCTATTTTGTCCTCTATTTTCCCTTCCAGTTCAATCTTTTTACTCTCTCTTCTAACTCTTGCCACGTTTTTTGTCTCTCTCCCTTTCTTTCTCCCAATCTTCTTTCATTTCTTTCACCTCTCTCATCATTCCTTTCATCTCCTTACATCTTTCTATCATTTCATTCATCAGATTTACCGTTCCTTTTAATGCCTCTTTTATCTCCTCCCTTATTGTCTCTTTGATGTCTCTTTGTGCCTCTATCCTTTCTTGTCTGCCTTCTCCCTCCTCTTTTTCCGGCGATCTTCCTGTATTTCTACTTTTTCTGAATGGATCTTTTTCTTTTCTTCCTTTTCGTCACTCTCTCACTTTTCTCTTCTTATCTAGCCACTTTCCCAAGCCTTCCATTTTCGATAAACTATTACTTCTTGTCCTTTCCTTCTCTTATCTTCATTAATTTTCTTGACGCTTCTCTATCCTGTTCTTCTTCTTCTTTTTTGTTCATTTCGCTTTCTTATCTACTTTCTACCTGCTTTACCTGCCTTCCTTCCTTCTGTCTCTTCGCTACCTTCTTTTCCTACATGATGGCGCTCTCTAGCTTCTGTTTCCTCTGCTCCTCTTTCTATTCTGTTCCTAACCTCACTTTCTTCTCTTAGTCCTTTTCTCAGAACTCCTTTCACCTTGGGTACCTCCCTTTTATCTTCCAACTAGTCGTCTTTCTTTTCCTACACCCACGGAACTCGCTCACTCCACCCTTTCTTCAATTTCACTCTTTATTAACACTTTTTTATCTTCTTCTCTCACTGTCGCACGCTTTCTCTATGTAACCGGAAACGGAACTCCATATATGTGTAGTAGTTTATAATAAGGAGATCTCGCATAGTCATCGTCGCTTCGCGAATCGTGTTTAATGCCAAGCAAAACCATACGATCTTGTTCCCGTATGCCCTCCACTAGGGGTGTGCGAGAACCCGAAATATCGGGAACCCGATGGTCGGGACGAGTCGGGAAGAGGTCGAGTCGGGTCGGGACGGGTTCCCGAAAATTTCGAGATTCCCGAAAAATTTCGAGAATATGACATAAGAGACACTCTTGAAAAGAATTCGTGATGGACAACATTCTTTCAATTTCGAAAACATCTAGAATAAAAAATCCGAAACTATGAATGTATTCATTAAACCGAATATAAATGATTACTGGTTTCTCGAAATTTTCGGGAATCTCAAAATTTTTCGGGAATCCCGATTCTTTCGGGAATCTCGAAATTTTCGGGTACCCGTCCCGATCCCGAAAAAATTTCGGGTTCCGGACCCGTCCCGATATTTCGGGTTCTCGCACACCTCTACTCTCCACTTTACGTTTGGAACTTGGTCGATGAGATGTATGCCCTAGGTCAGCGCTCGGAATTTTTTCATTGCTCCCCGGATTGGCCCTAGTGCTCGGAACCGTTCAGGCGCATACCACTTTATAGGCGCTATTCGGGGTGCATCATGATGACACTCGTGTCAATAGGTTTCCGCATTACCATTGAGGTACTATTGCCAATGCGTTTTTTTTTTTTGTTAGTGGTATCCCCTGTAGGCCTACTCCACTATGTCGCACGATAATTTCGGACAACAGCTTTAGAAAATTAATTAGAAAAATAAATTCATAAGATAAATTTCAAAAATAGTTTTTAATTCGATTAATTTTAATACGATCCGGGACAACTTAAAATTAATTAGAAAATTAATTAGAAAAATAAATTCATAAGATAAATTTAAAAAATAGTTTTTAATTCGATTAATTTTAATACGATCCGGGACAACTTTATGTTCGCGCACTGTTTGAGATTGGCGCGTGCCGACGCCATATTAGCCTCGCGACACCGCACGCTCCCGCCAACTGCCGCCGCGATCCCGCCAAATGAACGATGCGATCGCGCTGCATGATCCACCAATCCGCGGCACACGGACATTGCGTAGGCACGCAATCGACCATGCAATTGGTCATAGCCCATTCTCGATCCTTCTGGAATGATCGCGAATGCTCACCCGGAAGCATGACGCGTGACGAATATTCCAGAAGGATCGAGCCAATAAAAAAGAGAGAGAAACCGCCGTTCTTGCTCTTTGTCAGTCTCACGATCAGCTGTTCACATAAGCAAATACGCGATTTAAAGGTCTCAGTTCATTTATTCATTGTATCAAATTTCCTTCATACATCATTTTCGCCGACAATTTTGTAATCATACAAGTGCTAAAATACAGTTAAATTATTGCAAAAATCCGAATATTTCACCTTTCAATTCCTTCACTCATCCGATTCAAATCCACACGTTACTTTCAGTACTTTCGTTCCATCCATCATTTGCTTCACATTTCCATCAATTCAATCTCGCTTTCCTTTCACACAAAATTCCGCTCAAGCATTCCTTGGTCACGCAAGACCGCATCCGTTACATTTTCTGATTTGTCTCCGTAATGAGTGGCAGGAAGTATCACCACTTCAAGAGACTCAATGACGGCCTCCCGGAAAGGGGTGATTATTTTATTCACCGCGCCGATCTGCCGCACAGTGACGTGCCACGAACCGGTCTCTGTTCCGGTGAGATCGTACACGTTATGCTGAAACGGTACCACTAGAGCGGTAGAATCCCCTGCCAGGGCGGTGCGGGCGAGCGCCTCGAGAACGAGATTGAGCAGCCATACCATACGGTGCCAAGGCCGAGACAAACACATCATATGGCCAAGTGCTGTTGCAAAACACCCTCCAACTGAGGTCCGAGTAGGAGCGAATGGCTGGGCTCCGCTTAAGGAGTGGCAAACGCATGGCACGGTCAAGGAGTGAGTACAGAGGCCGGGTAAGCCAATGCACGCCGATGGCGAGCATGTCGCGACAAACGGACTCCGAGACCTCGCCTATCCGCAGGCTTAATTTCTGTTCCTTAGAGGCGCGATGACAGAAGTAATCGAAGAGGTCTGCTTGGTACTCAACCTGCTCCAGAAGCAACAGATTTCACATCGAATCTGTGGATTGGGGGCGCGTCCTGTCGATCGAAGATGCGTTGGTACTTCTTTATGGGCCCGAATATCAATATGATGGCGTCGTGCATAAGGGCCAGCGTCTGGCACGCCTTCCAGGGGCCGAAGATGGAGCCCTCATTGATCTTGTGCTGGGTTTTCGAAAAGATTCGAATGACCGTATGACGCCAGTCGGGATCAGATCGGGATTGGTTTGCCATAATAACGCTCTGCGACTTCGATGAGAGCTGGGCGTATTCGTTGAGTGATATAGAATCCGCAAACAACTCTGGGTTGAACGGGACCTTGACGTTCGGCGATCGCCGGTAGGCCCGACACAGACTGCCGTAGAGATGCATCCCGAGCAACTCATCGCGGGCAGATATCTGATATGAGAAGGGCGTGAAGCGGAAATGGAGTCGCTTATCGATGGACGCCGGCAACAACGTCGGGTCATGTTTCGAATCATGCTTCGGAGCGATAGTTTGGAGCGGCTGCGTTCCAAGCTCGAAGTCTAAGTCCAGGAAGGGGAACTGGTTACTTCTTTCCCCGCGGAATGTGATTTCCTGGTCGTCGGGGTGGATAGGCTTTTGCAAGGTCGCCGCCAACACTTGATAGTCAAAGCCTGGATAAACTGGTTCGAAGGCGGCATCAGTTGGCTCAGGCTCCTCCAGTTTGGTGGGCTCAGCCAGAGCTGTGGGCAGATCCACGTGTAGCGGCCGCCGAGTTTCGGGCAGGAAATGGGAGCTGACCTGCGGGATGACGTTTGAACCGAGATCACGGATGGTTTCGGCCGGTCGGAGGACGTCTCCCATATATGTCGGCTTGATGGCTGGCCGGCCCGGTGCGATGGGCCTGTGAACGTGCGCTGGGTCGTGCCGGAATTTTGTCATCCGGTGGAATCGTCTCTCGATAGACGAGAAGCTAGATCCGCCACGGAGGGCGGGCAAGCGAGTGTGGATGGGCTCATAAATAAGCTCCATGCCATCGAGCTCTCGAGCAAAAACGTTGCAATAATCAATCGGCTGGACCCGGCGGGCAGCCTCGAATAGGGGGCAGCAGCCGGGGCGATTCTCGAGCATAGCATGGTCGCCAGTGAAATACACCCCGCGGCGGCTACGAGTGAGCGCCACCAGAGCCGAAGATGGGTGGATCATCAGTACGTCTCGGTTCAGGTGGAGCTGTATAGCTCGATCATGGGTTGCTCCCTGCGATGAGTTAAAAGTCAGCGCGCGGTACCCTGCGTCCGATAGGTTCTTGGCGGTGTTGTACGAAGAAGTCAGGATTGGGAGAGAGATGTCGGGGTGGTTGCGTGCGGCTACGAAGCCCTGATGCTGATTGAAGGAACGCACCCCGAACAGCCGGGCGATGCACTGCGGTATACGGTGCGACCAGAAGCAATAAAAGTCCCGGTAGGGAGCGAAGTGATCTATTTCCGATTGCAACCTATGGTTGGAAGAGTCGCTATTCAAAGAATTGTAGGCTGTTTGGCATGGGTCACCTAACAAGATCACAAGCTATATGTTGGGATCAGCGAGCAGACACAGATCCAAATAGCCGTTCGGGAGTTTATAGATCTCATCCACCACGAGAGCTGGGGCGCTTTTAGTTAGAGCGATCTCCCAGGTGGAGATTTAGACGTGGCACGTTTAGACATGCTTGGCAAATTGGTGACATCTACGGGAAGTTTAGATGTGATTGTTCGCATCGCAGACGCGAGCGTAGAATCATTTAAGGATGTGCGGTGTTCCGATTTAATATGGCGCATTTTTGAAAAAGAGCATTCGCATAAATAAGTTGATCCGAACATTGAGAATATTCGGATCGCGAAATTTCGAAGTATAGGGTATGTCGATTCTTCCAGTGTTTTGAAGAATTCGGCTCCCTTTTCTTGCCGCGTATTTAGAGAAATGTCGTGCTGAAGATCGCACAGTTCTAGTTGAAAATCGAGGGCTTGATCTGCAATTGGGACAGTGAGGGGATTCTCAAAGAGAATTAGATCATTCCTAAGCGAGTCGAAGTCGATGAAACGCTTATCGAATTGATCGATCACCGAATGAAGAATGTGTAAGTGACTATCAAAATCGCAGTCAGTGCCGAATTCTTCGAAAATTAAGTTGCATGAAGGAAAGAAGAACCAAACTTTTGGTTCAGAATTTAAATGAGTTTTAAAAAGTAAAAGCTGCCTACGGAAAGAATCGACGTGGCTACATAATTGCGAAATAGTTCGGGTAGGGCGTTGCAATTTTTAATTTCAACTATTTAAATGAGAAGTTAAATCTGCTATAAATGAGAGTTCACAAAGGAAGCTCACATCTGTTAAGAAGGAGGAATCTTCGTTTAAGCTCAATTGAGGATTTTCTTGCAAGAAAAGGAAGATCTCTTTTCTTATAGTAAAGAACTGAGTTAAACATTTCGCTGCACTGAGCCAGCGACCGTCACAATGCAATGACACATCAGTATAAGCAGCGTTATGCGTTTCCAGAAAACTTATAAATGTTCTGTGTGATAAAAATTTGTTGCCACCTTTGATGGCATTGATAATTCTTTAATTCTTTTACTTTATGTGTTTACCGCATAACGCCTCCTGATGAATAATGCAGTGTAACGTGGGGAATTGAAAATCGCGACTTTTAAATTGGCCATATAGCCCTCTTGTGGCACCTGTCATGGATTTTGCACCATCGGTTACCACCGCAGAGCATTTAGAAAAATTAATTTGGAATTTGTGAAGAGTGTTCTGCACTGCATTGAAAATATCGGTTCCAGTCGTTGTGCCATGCAAAGGCACGAAGTCCAAAAGCTCCTCGACATACGAAAAATCAGGTTGTACAATTCGAGCAAAAATACTCAATTGACTCGTATGTCGGTTATCGGTGCTTTCGTCCACACATAATGAAAAATAACGACACGAACTCAACAGTGCAGTTAACTTTTCTTCAATAGACGCGCCTATATCAGAAATCCGGGAACTGACAGTTTTGTCACTAAGGGGGATGCTCGCAGCTTCTTCAAGCGTTATAGAATTTCCAAATGTTTTTACTGCTTCAATGATACATTTCTTTATGAAATCGCCATCAGTGAACGGTTTACCTTTTTTCGCTATCAAATGGGAAATAGCGTAAGAAGCTATGCGAGCTTTCACAAAAGACGAATACTCCTGAATATTCGTACGAGATTCCATATGCGCTAATTTGAGCCCTTCTATCAATTCAATTTTTTCTCGGCCTTCATATGACGAATACTGTGAATGAGTTTTCGAAAAATGCCGTTCGAGATTACATTTCATGACTACCGCAGGCTCAAATCCGCAGAGCAGGCATTTCGTACGATTACCAATATGCGCGAAAAACAAGTATTCCCAGACCATATTAAAATTTTGTTTGTATACCTGCGATTTAGGCATATTGTCTGTACAACAAGATTCACACCTGGAAAATCGATCGTCCGAATTTATACGTCCGAAAACAAACGCGCCTACCAAAACTTTTACTTCTAACAAAAACTCGTGATCTTTACCTTTCAATAACCAAATGGCTACTGCTCACATAACGTTCCCATTCAGATGAAAGAGACAAAAGACAAATGACAAACGACTGATGAAATAACGCTGTTTTCTAAAATGTGTTACAATGTAAAAACGTCGGCGCGGCGATGTGAACAGCTACGTTCGAATTTCCCGCCGCGCCGCGTCGTAGATCTTACCAATTTGCCAAGCACGTCTAAACGTGCTCGAACATAAAGTTATCTCGGATCGTATTAAAATTTGAATAATAGAATTAAAAACTATTTTTTAAATTTATCTTATGAATTGTCACGTCGCTTTATTGAATTTACGTAAAGATAGTATAACGAAAAAATAGCGACACCGAGATTCGATAAGCGATAAGCTGGGCCACGCTCGGCCGTACGATGCGTGGTCCTCTCTGGACAAAATACGCTCACAGTCTCGCGATGCTATAAACGGACTTTATGAAATTTCGAGCGCCATACACCTGAAGATGTCACGCGAAAGAGTGTCGACCGAATTACAAGGATTGAGCACGATGGCTCTCGCGAGGCTGTGACGTAGAAAGCCAAGCAAGAATAGCTACGCGTAGGCACAGGGTTCTACGTCGGGAGAACACGAGACGTTCCCCACGACGGGAAGGTTTTCACACAAGAAAAGTACAACGGTTCGGCTATTAATTCGTTTATTATACGACGATGTTATACTGACGATTAGATCGGCAGCAGTTATTACAATAGCCGGCGCGTTTTTGTAAATATCGCGACAGATGTTATTCGCACGCGCGGATTGCGATCCTAGTTGACTCTCCTCGTATGGATTCGGCAGCGATTCGAAGTTGACCACGCGGAAGACCTTAAAGGTCACTTTCCGGCCGAATTCCGATGTTCAATACGAAATTGCTACTAATAACGTTGTTCGAACTACATTCACGAATACGAATCGAGCTCGCGACGGCGTCCCACCGTGGAACGAGTGTAGGTTATTCAGAAATATCGGCAGCAACGCTAAATAATGAATCCGCGACTTCGCGTCTCTACTGGCGTCGTACAACCGTCACAATGCGGCCACGCGAACCCCGCTATCCGATCGGATTCTAATTAGGAGGACGAAACCCTTCGCAATCCGAAAAATTCGTACTCGCAAATGATATAGATGATTCTCGTTCGTCTTTCGTGCCGTTATTTCTCGCGACGCGAGTACCTAACCTTTACGACACACTACCCGAGCCAACACGATCGGTCACTAATAATTTATGAAAGCCGGATTGGCGCTTACCAATTATTATACGGCAGCGGATGTACGGCAGCGATATCTATTCGTGTCCTCTGGTTAGCCGACGCAAAGTATCTTTGATTTTAGCAATAGTTTACAATTATGACTTCACAATGAAATTCACGAGGTGGGCCGGGTATGCGGAAGCAGAGCGTCCCCCGCTTCCTTATTCTGCTTTCTTCGCGCAACTTCTCGGCCTATCGCTAACAAGGAATTTCGCCTCGACGAATCCGTCGCGACGGCGCTCGGCTGCCGGCAGCGTTCGGCCAATCCGGCAGCGATGACGTCCGATTGGCCGCTTCCCGATGAGACAATTGACCTCAGCCAATCCGGTTGCGGTGCAGCTTCTTCCCGGACGAGGCGACGACAGGGTAGAGTAGTTGATCGTCTCGGCACCGGATGCCCTCGTCGGTGCCTCCAGGTTGATAGTCCTGGGCCTTGACGATCTCTCGTTGTTTTACCTCGGGTTATGCTTTCTTCCTGCCTCGAGGTGCTGATTCTCGAGGGCGCGTTGCATTTCGCGTTGAAAGTGGAATTCCGGATCCCGCCTGGGACCCGGATACGGTCCTGCAAACGTTCGTCACGCAAATTTGCGCGACATTTAAAATATTAGTCATCGGCCTTTGGGTCTCACTCGTGCCCAGGGAGAGCGCTCGCAGCTGCCCTTATCGCAATGCTTGACCAGAGGATGGCCCTGGTCATCCGCTAGGGAGGTTAGAGTGACGCCGGCAATACTGCCACGTCACAGAATTTATTTTTCTAATTAATTTTCTACAGCTGTTGTCCGAAATTATCGTGCGACATAGTGGAGTAGGCCTACAGAAGATACCACTAACAAAAGAAAAAACGCATTGGCAATGTGTATTGTGGAAACCTATTGACACGAGTGTCATCATGATGCACCCCGAATAGCGCCTATAAAATGGTACGCGCCTGAACGGTTCCGGGCACTAGGGCCGATCCGTGGAGCGAGACGCGCGGGACGTATACTCTCCGATTCTCAGCCGCCGCGATGAAAAAATTCCGAGCGCTGCCCTACGAGGTTAAGAATGAACGCTCGGACTGGCGCATCGGCAGGGATTCTTCTACCCTGAAAAATAACTAAAATAATTTCGGCAGTTTTTAATTTATCCTCGGAGACAGCTAAAATGAAGAAAGTTTTCAAAACCTGCCAATTTTTTCAATTAATCTAATAACACAATTCTGCATACAAAGCCACCTCGTGTTTGATAATTTCAACATTTAAAAAATATAAAAATTGTAATATAATAAAATATACAAATTTAATATGAATTAGTATTCATAGTCTTACAAAAATATAATATTTATATTAAAATTTCATGGTATGCGGAGCATGTGTGTTAAAATTAACATTACACGTGGTGCATTTATTACACTCTAGTTGCATGATGCATATTCTGCAGCATGCAAGATGACCACATGGAACGCAAGCTTGTGTTGCTTTCTTAACAAAGTAGATTGTGCAATACCCTTCCTTATGTTCTCTAATATCCTCTTTTCCATTATTATTATTATCATTACTGGCTTTATTTTCCGTTTTATCATACCAAAAGCTATCTTCAAGGATTTCATATATGTATTCATCATCTGGAAAAATATAAATTTGATTACACTGTCCAACACCAAATTTGTTTTCAATATACTGTTGGGTCCTTCTTATAGAGTTTTTTGCGCTGATTCCGAATCTGTCCTTAATTTTTCTCCTATACGCACAGTTTTTGAAAAACATGGCTTTGAAAAAATAAACATATTTTTCAACTTTAAACAAATATTGTGATGTTATTATAAAAGATATTGAATTGTTCTTTACAGCAAAAGATTCTGTAGACCTTCGCGAATACAGTGATATCCAGTATTAATACATTATGATTGTTTAAACATGTTTAAATAATGATTAAAGACAGAGAGACACCACTTTCGCACCAATTTTTGAGGATATTTTTCAATTTATCTCAAAAAATAAGGATCTAGCTGAAAATCGAACTATACCATGCGATAGAGCAGACTTTTATCTTGAGAAACCACCCTTTCAAGTTTGTAACGTCGACGTTTTTTTCAAACCAGAAAGCAATATATCTTCGCCCGACATGAGTTGTCACCAGTGGCGCTCACCACCAGAACGGTTGTTCGCCGCTCCGTATCCCGTCGCTGCGCCGTATCCCGTCCCGAGCGCCACTGGCAGAAACTCATGTCGGACGAAGATATTTTGCTTTCTGGTTCGAAAAAAAACGTCGATGTCGCAAACTTCAATAGGGGTTTTTCAAGATAACAGTCTACTCTATCGCGTGGTATAGTTCGATTTTCCGTTGGACCCTAATTTTTTGAGATGTCCTTGTATAACCAAATATAAGATTATACGAAAACATCCACTAGTTAGACTCTCTTCTCACCCATTAGATACGTACAACTTCTATCTTTACTTGAAACTAAGAAAAAATGCTTCATGATATACAAGTATGTTTAATATTAACCCAAAAATATAACTCCTATAAGTAAAGTAACAGCCACGCTTCATAGCAAGCCGTGAGTTTGACCACCTGCATCAGAACCCCGGACAGACCGTCACCCGCCTCACACACCACCTTAAAACTTAAACCATAACTATCCTTTCCGCTCAATAAGATCCAATTATTAGCCCAATCAGGAAGCAAACACGCAATAATCCCTCCCCTCTCTTCTTAACACATTCAGGACCTGCTACCAAGATTGTAACCGCTCTGGTTACATATTAACATACTCATCGGACAAACTATCACATATATGTGCATGACGTCATGCAGAATCCTGGTCATAGACAAGGAACGCACGAGCGAAATATATGTTTACACACACACACACACACACACACACACACACACACACACACACACA
>JAQQRW010004632.1:0-21977 GCA_028455765.1 Lasioglossum oenotherae | reverse complement strand
AAAATGTCGCTTGAAATGATCTCAGGAACCGCCCATTTTCGGCTCCCGAGTTAATTTTGAGACACCCTGTATGTGGAATACCCTCCGACCGGAGAGATCAGATGTGGTCTCTGTGCTGCGAATAGACAATTTCTGGGAATGAGCAATTATGCTAAGCACTTGGAAGAGCAGCACCGAAACATTAAGATTGGGTGGAAGTGTGCACGCTGTGCCAAAATATTTGACAAGCTGCACGGTTGCAGGTGCCATATCCCTTGGTGCAGAAGGGAACCCGCAGAAGGGGAGCTGGAAGAGGAAGAGAATGTAGTAAAGTGCCCTATCTGCGGAGAGGGATTTAAAACTCAGAGAGGTCTATCGCAGCATGAGAGACACAGGCACCCAAACGTAAGGAACACCAAGAGAATGGAAGAAGCAGTCTCTTCCCGTCCAGTCAATAGAGCTTCGGTCTGGACTTTGGAAGAGACGCAGCAACTCATTCAATTAAACGAAGTGTTTAAACATGAACGGCAACCGAACGCCAGAATTGCCGAGTTCCTTACGACAAAAACGGCCAAACAAATTGGGTCTAAAAGGAAGCTCATGAAACTGATCCCCGGTCAGAGGGATGCAATAGTGGACAGGACGGAAAACTCGAGCTCCAGCTCCAGCTCGAGAGAAACCTTCCACTCCACAGAGGAAGGCGAAAGAGAGGTTCTAGTCGAGCCAGAAAACGAGGACGACTGGAAACAAAGATTTAAAGAAGTCGTCAGGGCTAACCCATTACCAGGAAATCATGAAATAAAGGCAATAGAGCAAAGGGTAATGGAATTGGCCAATGAACATGTCCTGGAACCACTGGAGCTAGAACGTATCCTCGATGCTATGGTAGAAACCATAAAGGGGGATACGGATGTCGAGCAAAGACAGGAAAGAAGGCAGGGCAATGGGAATAATAAGAAGAAGGAAAGTGACCGCACCCGCTACAATAAGTTCCGATATTCACGATATCAGGACTTATATAACAAATGCCCAAAAAAGCTAGTGGAGATGGCGGTCACGGGGGAGACCTTTGAACAAAGGAAGACGGTCGAACTCCCGGAGAGAGCGCAAATAGAGACGCTCTATAACAGCTTGTGGGGCACGGAAGGTCCCACAGCAGGTATACCGAGACTCGGAGGAGGCCCGAGCTCGGCTATCGAGGTGAAAGAGGTATGGAGACCCATCTCTATGGAGGAGCTGCTCGAAAAGATGAAACGAATTAAAAACAATACGGCAGCAGGTGTCGACGGCGTCAAGAAAGCGCACCTCAGGAAGGCCGGGTTCCTTCATGTCTTATTAAAATTCTACAACGTCCTCATGCTGTTCCAATCCTACCCAGAACAGTGGAAGCTAAATAGGACAACGCTGATCCCGAAAGCGGGAAAAAGTACGAAGGACGCAAAAAACTGGCGTCCAATAACGATTGGTTCCCTGCTGGGTAGGATATACTCCGCAATGCTGGATAACAGGTTGCGGAGTAAAATTAGGAACAGCAAAAGACAAAAGGGATTTACAAAGGAGGACGGTTGTAAACATAATATAGCTATCTTAGAGAGAGTAATAAAAGACATGAAAGAGAACTCCGGAGGTGTGGTGACGGTCGTCGACATCTCAAAAGCGTTCGACACTGTCCCCCACAAAGCCATAGGAGATGGGTTAAGAAGAAAAGGCCTGCCGCCAACAGTTACTGATTACCTGGGAAGTATGTATAATAACTGTTGGACGGAAATAAAGACAAGTGGCCTTAGTATTAAGATTATGCTCAAGCGTGGGGTCAAACAAGGCGATCCGTTATCGCCGCTAATATTTAACACGGTGATAGACCCCATTATTGAGCATATTGACGAGACAACGGAGGGCGTTATAGTTGGAGACGAAAACGTCTCCATTATGTCTTTCGCGGACGACATGGTCCTCTTGGCAAAGACAGTAAAAGAAGCCAAGCGACAATTAAGCAAATTAAATAGATACCTCGAGGATCTCAGCATGAGTATTCAGGCAGACAAATGTGCTACTTTTCAAATAGTCCGTAAAAATAAGACTTGGTTTCTAACTGACCCCGGGCTGCAAATAGCACAGCAAAACCTACCAATGACGCAGCCCGAGGAAACCCTCAAATTCTTGGGAGTCGAAGTAGGCCCCTGGTCGTGGCTGCAACGCGCACATAGCGAAAAGATAGTAAGGGCAGCAAGGAATGTTAGTAGAATGTGGCTAAAGCCTCATCAAAAGATAGATCTAATAAGAACACACTTGCTGCCCAAATACATACACGAGTTGGTGGCAAATCCACCCCCTCACAACCTCCTGGAAGAAATAGACCAGGAGGTAAAGCAAATTGTAAAGCAGATCCTCCACCTTCATCCGTCAACAATCGATGGAATAATATATGCAGGAAAGAGAAATGGAGGCATAGGCCTACAAAGCATTGCGGACATTGTCCGCATTGCAAAGTTAAGAAATGGGATCAATATGAGTCAGAGCGATGATGGAGCAGTGAGGGAGGCCTACCGAAAACAAGAAGGCATATTGAATAAATATGCCACATCGGTAGGCCTCCAATGGCCTGTGACGGATGAAGAACTGGAGAGTACGCGTTGCAGACTCCGACGCAAGTACCATGAGGAATGGGGACGACTCGTCTCCCAAGGCCAAGACATCTACGAATTCGTAGATGACAAATACGGAAATGCCTGGTTATACAATCCGACACTGTTGAAGCCATCCAGATATCTGGACGCGTTAAAGTTGAGGACAAACACCTTCGGCACAAGAATCGCGCTAAGGAGAGCGCGTAAAGATATCGAGCCTATATGTCGAAGGTGTAGGGTCCAGATGGAAACCCTAGGCCACGTACTTGGAAATTGCATCCACACCAAGACAGCAAGAATAAATCGGCATAACGACATAGTCCGACTAATACAAAGAAAGGCAGAGAAAGAGTCGGCGGTATTTGTGGAACAGACAGTGAACGTCGCAGGAGAGCTAAAGAAACCTGATCTGGTTATCAAAGACCAAGAAGGAAGTCTCTTCGTTGTCGACGTCACTGTCAGATATGAAGACAAAGACAATCTCCGCAGAGCGAAGAAAGAAAAGGCGGATAAATATAAAGATACCGCCGAAGTTCTAAAGAGGGAACTGAATTGCAGATCGGCAGAGGTACTACCGATAGTGATCGGATGCCGAGGTGCCGTGCCCGCGGGCCCTGTCAGAAACTTGAAGCGCCTAGGGTTTACCAAGGGTGAGCTTCTTACAGTGGCGATGATCGCCCTCTGTTCGTCGATTGAAATCGCGAACATATTTATTGATTATGATCAGTGTCAGTAATTGTCCTATTTATTATGACGATAAAATGAAATGACAAAGTAGGACGAGCTACGGCTACGTTTCAAGTACTGACACGGCAAAAGCCACGCAATATTTATTATATTTTATCTATTTGATAATTAGTCTCCGGACTATGCGACGAAGCAGCTGCCAGCTGAATGAATTTAGCCCGTCTCGGCTTTTACACCGAACGGTGCGAGTCTCTGCTTCTACTATTGTGCAGCGAGGTGCGGGGCGGATTCTATGGACACGGACATAGAATCCGGGGCGACACCTCCACGTGGTTTTCCCTGGACGCGCGCCTCTGGCGTAAGACCAAGATCGCCTCCCGAAAGGGTCCCCGTTACTAATTTTTCCAAGTGCCGAGGCAGGTCCTTTGGCAGTGACCTAGAAAGTAGGCCTCGGATAGAAGTTAATCCATTCCCGGGATTTTTGTACAGTATTTTTATATCGCCTTACGGGGGGGCTAATCCCCGGAAGTCTACGGCTGTTTTTAAAGCAAGTCCGTACAGTATCTAGCCAAATGCCTCGTCATCTAATTAGTGACGCGCATGAATGGATTAACGAGATTCCCTCTGTCCCTATCTACTGGCTTTTGCCGCTAGGTGGCCTATAGTACACACGCGAAGTCATATCGCTCCGTGTTATAGTCGATTTTCTGGTGGTAATTCTTCAGATTCAATTGTGATTAGTTGACGGACACGTTACAGTGAACAGAATTAGTAAAGTGACACGAAGGTTTTGCTGAAAACAGAATATTGTAGAAGATATTCGCTGCTGAAGCGCCGACCACGTGCGCGGCAGCGTATTGCTAGCCTGTCAGCAGATCGTCAAGATACGATCCGAAAAGAAGCAGTTGGGCTACTGGAAACAATCGGTGCAGTGTTTATTACATCACAGACTGCGGACATACAAACAATTACGCGGGTGGCTCATTCCAGTGTCGTTTAATCAGTGAAATTAACTTCGATCGCCACGTGGCTGCAGTGACGGCCATCTTGGACGCCCTTATTGGCGGGAATTTATCTTGCGGCGCCCCTGGAAACTAGTTCGACGTGTTCCACTAGTTCTCCGAGTTCCATAGATTCAAGCGCCATCTTGCGGTGCCCCCTGGAACCAGCTCCACCAGTTCCACTGATTCAAGCGCCATCTTGCGGTGCCCACGAGAACTACTTCCACTGCCGCTGGCTCCATCTTGTAGCGCCCTCGCGAACTAGATCCACTAGTTCCACAAGTTCTACGTTTCCACCCCATCTCTAGTTCCACGAGTTCCACCTTTGCTCCTTTTTCTTGCTATTTGCTCCTTCTCACTCCTCTTCGCTCTTTTTTGCTCCTTTTCACTCCCCTTCGCTCCTTTGCCCTCCCCTTCGCACTGTACGCCCTTTTACGCCCCTTTCGCTCTTTTCGCTCTTCTCGCCTTTCTCGACCTTTTGCCCTTTTTCCCTTTACCCCTTTTGTCCTTCGTGCCCCGTGTGCCCCCTGTGCCCCAGCTCTATAATTCGGATTGAATCGCATTAAACCCTGGCGATTACAAGGAAGGAGCTTACGCGGTCTGAGGATAGTTCCTCGGCCGAAACGGCAATCGAGATGGATGTGGAGAGCACCGATTCCGAGTCTACTCCCGCGGGACGGAAGAGAACAAAACAGAAGCGAAAGGAGATTCGAAAAAGGAAATCGCAGCAACTAGCTGCGGACGAACAGATCACAGCACAACGGACAACCAAGAAGAAGAGGAGCTCGCCGCCGAGAAACCAGACGGAACACGAATCTGACGCCGATGAGCCAAACCCTCACAAGACCAACCTCAACATAGAAACGACTCTTTCCCTGAAGGCAAGGTCGGAGAAAATCTTCAGGAGTGTAATGGCCCTCCTCCATGACCAGAACAATGCTATGGACTGCAAGACCACTGAGGCTGTCCTCGGCAAGTTTTACAAGCTCCAGGGCGTCCTAAACGAGGCACTGATCCAGAACAGCCACCTCGAGAGACAAGTGGCTGCGCTTAAAGGGGAAACAGCGCAACAGCGAAGGACCTTCGAGACCGCGGTTGGAAAAATCAATTCTTCTCCCACTATCACGACTCCCCCCACTCAACGTACTCCTACATACGCGGAACGCGTCGGAATAACGTCGAAAACAGCGCGATCATCCAGCCTTAAACGCGACCCTCCCACCGTCGTCACTATAATGCCGAAAAACGCCAGCGACTTTGCCTCTAGCGACGCCACTAAAGAGATGATACAGAAACTCATCTCACCTGCACGTGACGGCCTACAGGTTGTAAACATGAGGAAAATACAGGGAAACGGCATCCTCGTGGAAACCGCCAAGAAGACCGACGCCGCTGCACTCATGGGAAACAAGAAGCTGGAAGCTGCAGGATTACTCGTCGGAGCCCCACTGAAAAGGAGCCCCCGAGTTATTCTCTACAATACCCCGCGCACGCTTTCCGACGATGAACTGCTCGACTCCGTCTTAGAGCAAAACTTGGACCCTGACCAGAGACCCTCCATGAAGAAACAGATGAAAATCGCTTTTAGATCTGCGAGCAGGACCGGAGAATTCTGCAACACTATCCTCGAGGTCTCCAAAAATGCCAGAGACTCCCTCCTCAAAAAGGGAGCAGTTTACATTGGCTGGCATCGTTGCGGTGTACAGGATCACATTGCAGCCACACGCTGCTACAAATGCCAGGCCTTCGGACATACTGCAAAATACTGCAGGGCAGAAAAAGAGACCTGTGGCCACTGTGGAACCGCTGGACACTCCTTCAAGGACTGCCCCAGCAAAACCACCCCTGAAGTCTGCAGCAACTGTCAGAGATACGGAAGAGACCACCACCACTCTGTCAAAAGCACTGACTGCCCGGCTTACATAGCAGCGATCAACGCGGTCCTGTCTCGCACGGATTATGGAAACTAGAACACACGCCCTTGCACCCGGACTAAAAATCGTGCAGCATAATATCCGAGGCTCACAAGTGGTCCCCACGGAAATGAGAATGGAAAATAACAACCCTACTGCAGACACCACTGCACAAATACACAGGCAAGCGCAAACATACTCGGAAAAACACACCGGCGAACAGGTAAAATTCATACAAATAAACACTAGAGGAGCAAGAACAGTTATGGACGAAATCCGACATGTATTCTTAAGTTCTGAGTCGGGGCTTGCCCCGGCTACGCCGTACCTCGAACATTCGGTTCATACCGGCTACTAACTTTTATACAGGCGATGGAATGGCAGTCTAGCACAGTTAGCGAGGACACGCCGACGACTGAGGAGGGTCCATCCCGGTCAGTACGACGTGCTCATCCCGCACGAAACTGCGAGCTGCTCCGCTGTCCATCTTATCGCCTTGCCAGATGTTATGGCTCCACTTCCTCGTCGCTGTCATGTGGAGGGGCCGCAACGTCGATCCCATTTAAAGTGCCACCTCGAGTCCAACCCATTTCCAGGAGCTCCTTGCTTACTAGGTAAACAGGAGGGGCTTTCATTCCCGGCCCGAGGGACCGAGACCCGTACAGAGTCTCGGCCAGCTGGTCGATCCATGATGTCTCGGCAGAGGTATTCTTTTGCCTCTAATCCGTGACTTCTCGCGTTCGAATAGCCTTCGACTTAAGCACGTCTCGCGCGAAGTTCCGGAAACTCTTGAACAGTTGCTCCGTTACCAGGACAGCTTCTCGCGCCGGCCACTGTTGGCCTTTAGCGATGACTTCCCGGCGTAGGAGCTCCCGCGCTTGATCGTACCGAGGACACACGTACAAGATATGGTTCGGTGTTTCCACTTCACCGCACTCGCAGTGTTCGTCCCCTACTAACGCGAAGGTTTTGAGCTTCGCACGGAAATCTCCGTGTCCACTCAGGAACTGAGACACATAGTGATCAGGGATCACCCAGCGTGCGGAGAGTCGGTCTGAAACATCGCCGAAGTATTCGAAGGTAGCCCTTCCCTTCTGCGATGACGACCATCTCCGTTGCCACACTGCCAGAGCGGTCCGTCTTACCTCGGCTAATGCCTCGCGCGGACTCACGACTCTGTTTGCCAAATCGGCATGACTTATCTGACATGTCTCATACTCTACAGCTTGTAGTTTTCGTATCTTATAGGCGCACGCCCGTTCTGCTATCACCAAGTCTATCGGCACCGCACCTGCGATCACTGCGACCGCGTCGGTGGATATCGTTCTATAGGCCTTGGTGCAGCCAAGCAGTGCTCTCCTCTGCGCCCTAATGAGAACGGTTCTCGATTTAGAGGTGAGAAGGTCTGCCCAGCCCGCAGCAGCGTACGCCACGATCGGGACAAACAGGCTTTGGTACATAGTACGCATCGCCCGATGTCCCAATCCCCAGTTCGACTGAGCAATCTTTGTTAACGCACTAAACGTTTTCAGAGACTTAGCACTCACGTACTCGGCGTGGGACGTAGCTCCCATCCGTCCGTCTATGTATACGCCAAGGTACCGGATGGTTTCCTTCATGGCGATACTTTTACCATCAACCTTTACCACAGGTGGCCTCTCCCGCTGGAGGTGGCCTTTCAAGAGTATCATCTCGGTCTTGGCAGCAGACAGCGATAACTTATGCGATTTACACCACTCAGATATCGTGTCCGCCACCTTTTGTGCCTTGAGCTGGACTTCCTTCCTCGAGCTGCCCGACACAAGCACGAGTAGGTCGTCCGTATAGGCTATGGCCTCGCAAGCGAGACCGGCGTTCGACAAGAGCCATAGAATCAAGTCAAAGACGAGATTCCAAAAGCTCGGACCGAGAATCGATCCCTGTGGGCAGCCTTTAGTTACGCCTTTCCGCACTTCTCCGTGATTAGATTTAAGAACCACCTCACGGTTGGCGAAATAGTCGACTATTAGCTTATAAAGGTTTCGTGGACAGCCTCGTCTCCTCAACTCGTTGAGGATGCTCGGCCACCACAAATTGTCGAATGCACCCGAGATATCGAAGGCGAGCGCTATGACATACCTGTCTTCGCAGCCGGACACCAGACTCCTGAGCTTTACCACGGCATCTTCCGTGGATCACTCCGGTCTAAATCCGTATTGCCGGTCAGACGCATGTTCATGGCGTAGGAACAGGTCAGCTAATCGTCTAGCGATTAGCTTCTCAAGAACTTTGCCTACTACGGATAGTAGGCAAATCGGTCGATAGGACTTCACCTCCGTCTCCGGTTTGTCAGGCCCTTTCAGAATGATTGAGCCGACTTTCCACCTGGAGGGGAAGACCCCGTACCCAAGACAGCTGTTATAGAGCCGAAGCAACTCGTCACGGAGCAATCCGGAGGAGCGTTTCAATACTTCTGGCTCTATTCTGTCCAGGCCTGGGCACTTGCGTGGCTTAAGACTTTTCACCGCCTATTCAAGCTCCCAACGAGTGAAGGCAGGATCGTCTTCAGTCGTCGGCTCGGTGGCGGCTTCCAGCCTAAGCTGCGCTTGCTCCGAAGTGTCGCTCACGGACGAATCGTCCGGAACTAACGACTCTAGCAGCGCTGACGCAGTGGATTCCCAGTCCATCGTGTGACCTTCGCACGTGCTGATGTTAGAAACCGTTGTCTCAACATTCAGCTTATCCCTGGCGATCTTGTAAACAAGTCCCCAGGGTTCTTTGTTCCCTTGCTCGGTAACAAAGTTTTTCCAACTCTGATACCTCGCAACTCTCACGGCGGCCGAGTATGCCTTTCTCTGCACGAGATACTCAGCTCGTCGGTCCGCCTTCTCCTCCTCCGAACAACTCGGGTTCTGGAAGGCGCGCCTACATCTGTTGACGCGCTTCTTCCGTCTCGTCAATTCTGGCGTCCACCAAGGGACAGACTTAGAGTGCCACTGCTTGGTTCGCATAGAGGACTCGCACGCATGGACAATCGATCTCTCGAATTCCTGTGCCAGTTGTTCAACCTCCTCGCGACCATTTGGTCGGAGGGTTAGATTCCTCTTGCTCTCCAGCAGCGCTCGATCGAATTTTTGCAAGTTCGCACTATCCAGGTGGAACCGCCCTTCACGGTGCCGGTTACCCTCCATGGCTGAGAACTGCAACGAAAATTGTATGACTCGGTGGTCGCTGGAAGTCAAGTCCTTGTGGACTTTCCATCCTCGCACTTTGTCCGACATGTCAGGTGTCGCAAGTGTGACATCGATAAAAGACTCTCCGGAAGAGCTGGAGTACGTGGGTATACTACCAGCCTCGTTCAACACAACCAAACCGTGCCGGGCCACGAACTCTTCGAGCATTCGGCCTCTCGCGTCCGTCGTTGCACTGCCCCACAAGGGAGACTTGGCGTTGACGTCCGCTGCGATCACGGTTCGGCTGTGGCGCAATGCCGCAAGAACTCTCTCCAGTCGAGCCAGACTTGGTTCAATTTCTTCCGAAAATTGAAAGTACTGGCTGACTAGGTGAAAAACACCGAAATTGCCATTAACGCACGCGCAGAAGAGATGTGTGCCGCACAGATGTGCTAACTTGGTTACGGTCAAGTCCCGACTCGTGACAGCTATAGCTGCCATCGGCCGTACCCCTTCCGCAACCAGCTTCGTCGTCCGCTGCAGCCCAGGCATTTTGCCTTCCCAGCTGTACGGCTCTTGAGCTAGCAACACATCAACTCCTCTCGCATGCAGCAAAGATCTGATTTCATCGGTAACGATCCGAGCGCGCTGCATGTTAAGCTGCACGATTCGAATCGACCTCTGAGACCGTCCTCTGTCTTCGATGCTCTCAACCATAATCTGTTCGAGCTAGGACTTGCTGTAGCGCGGCCTGATAGGACGCGCACAGCTTGTCTCTGGACTTATGTCCGTGCGGCTTACCACGCTCTTTACAATTAGAGCAGACCGGTTGTCCACTCTTCTTGGTGCACGTGGCAAAGGTATGCCCCTTTTCGGCGCAGTGACCGCAGACATCGTCTTTATTCTTGCAACGTTTGGCCGTATGGCCAAACTTTTGGCATTTGAAGCACCGGGTAACGGTGACGTAGTCCTGTACACGACAAGCTGACCACCCCACGTAGACCCGGCCTTCCCCACTTTTCAGCCGCTGGCGAACCTGCGGACTGACGTCTATGACCCAGTTGGTCGCCTCCCTGCCCTTAGGACCGGCTTGGTAACCGACCTTCAGGTTAGAGGCAAACTCTTTCTGGGTCATCTCGGTGAGGTTTTGCTTCCATAGATTGGAAGCAACCTCTTCTCTCGCCATCGTCTTCGGAACATCGTACACTATTAGTGACGGGTTCCGTTTGGACGGCGTAGAGACCGAGAGTCCTTTATCCTTCACCCCCTTACTCCCCGTGAAGGCTTGAAGATCCTCCTTGCGCTCGGTCTCGACTACGATGCCACCGGAGTGGATGAGTCGGACTGACCTCACGCGGATCTTCTCCTTCGCGGGTTTCACTAGAGCAAGAACAGTCCGCTTAGTCGCTTCGCTGCTCTGCTCTTTGCCCTTCGGCGGAAAAATCTTCACCACATGCTGTGGTGGTTTCACCGCGTCCGGGGAGACCTTTCGGCACTCGACCTTTACCGCCTGAGCGTAGGTCGAGTGAGCACGCTGTCCAGCTATACCGGTCTTGGACCGCGGGGCGGTCCTCGACTCGGTCGCTGCGCTCTCTCCAGACGGTCTAGCTTTGTCTGCCCTGACCGCTGCAAGCTGTCCTTCGAGGAAACTATTCCTTTGAATGAGTTCCTGGACGAGCTCGTTGAGCGCATAAGCGTGTTGCAGGATCGCGCCTGAGGCTTCTTTTGTGATCCTCGATTTCTCGAGGGCACAACACCTCGTGATGGCCGCGACCTGCTTGAAGCCCTCGCCTCTTACGAGATCGAGGGCCCGTACTCTGGGCCCGGAAACCGCCTCCACCGGTTTCCCTCCCAGTCGCTTGCTCGCCGTCTTGGTTGGTGCTACCTCGACGGTTTGCTTGTCCTTTTGTGAAGAGGGGACAATCCCTGCCTTCTCTTGGCGGAGTTTGCTCTTCGGGGTTTTACTCCCTTGGAGCTCTTTGCCCTTAGCATTGGCGAGGTTAACAACCTGCCTCTACTTTTTAGAGTCCTCCCCGGACTGAGAGGAGCTCTCCTGCTTCGATTTTGGGGCCGGCTTGCACTTTGGTTTCCCATCCGGTGCTAATGCCTTCCCCTTTGGTGCGTCGCACCTCTCGAGGGACACGCTAGGCTGGCTAACTGGTAGCTCGTCCTCGGTCCTCTCAAGCTTGACTGACACAGAGGCAGTTTCGCTGGTCCCAGCTACCGCCACCTCTGCTGCGACGACTTCATACTCGGCTTCGCCTGGCACTGTTCCCGTCGACTTGACTCTCCGTTTTTTATTTCTAGTATCCATAAGAAATAAGACTCGCTTCGTTCCGCTGCGTGCATCGGCCTCCTCGGACCCTCAAATGGAACCCGTGGAACCGCTGTCCCACTAAGTTGATGCATCACCCAGAATATAGTCCGCAGATATATTGGTGGCCGATTACTCAACCACCATCCGCTTCCTCGCCCTGCGGAATTCCACTTCGACAAAGTCTAATGGACCTTCCAAGCCGATTGACTAGGTATAGGGTTACTTTTGTTCACCTAGCCGCCCATCTAGCCGAAGCCGAGGCCAAAGGTACGTGTTGGGCGACGTCACCCCCGCAGAAGTGGGCCCCCGCAGATCCCAGGATCCTCTTTTCCGACGACAAGGGTCGACCACGCACGGCAAACACGTGGGAGACAGGGTCTTTGAGTGGTTGTCTCCGCCACTCCACTATGCTTCGTTTAGTTCGCTCGACTCCGAAGAGCCTGCCATCCAGCGGGACCACGTGGAGGCGCAAGCATAGCTGGGACCGTAGTGTCCCTTTACAACGTCGGCCTCTCCGGGGAATCAGAGCCCATCCCTTAGCAGTCACTACACACGTGCATACTTTTCTAAGTGCCAGCGGCGTGTTGCTTTCGAACGGGTGAAAAACTCTAAGATTCTCCACAGTTCCACCCGAACTGCCTTCCAAACACGCCATCGCTGCCCTCTTCAGCGATATGGCTGGCACGCTGGTACGTTTCGCTCTTACTACGTACCAGCAACGAACCGAGCAAAAGCTGGTCGTTTCTCACTTTTGGTCATCGCCACCGGCACCACGGCAGCTCAGTGAGTATATACAGCATGCGTAGGACGCCAGAGGCGCTCTTCTCGAACCCATGAGAAGGCTCTCAGCTGTCCCCGCCAGTAGATAGGGACATCTATTGTTTAAGTGAGCGTTTCTGGAGCTTTCGCTCGCTCTGCTGTTCCAGGCAATACCTACTGCAGCGGTGTTAAATAACTGAAAACCACTGCCATGGTAGTTCTGCGTGCACCTCGTTGTGCAAGCACGCCAGGATTGGAAAAACCCCTCCTTCACCACTTAAAGATCATCAGGAGGGTAGACCGTCCCTGAGAAGCAGAGAAGCGACCCACTTAGCCGTCAAGCACGCATTCTCTTACCGAAGTTAGAGGATGCGTGCCTGACGTTTCCAGCGGGGGCCACGAGGAGGCGGGGTCGCCAGCGCAAAGCTCGGTCTCTTGCGGGCTCACATTTGTTATGCGAGAGTTTGGTGGTAGCGTAGCTACCTCCGCCCGCCATCAGCACACGGTAGTCGCAAGTACTGCCGTGCCCGCGATGCTATGACGGGCGTATCCTTTGTACTTACTTTGTCCTCTGGTATTTCATTGGTGCCTGCCTCTCATTATTTCGCCGGCATACTTTTTGAATATTGGATAGATTTCTTCTTGAACTAGAACATGCAGGTTGCAAGGCCAGTCTATTCCTTTTGTTGCTAGATTCACTCTGAAAAGTTGTTGGATATTTTCTTGGAGTTTGCAGTTGAATAGTATGTGCTCTACTGTTTCTGGTGTTCCGCACACACATCTTTCCGAGTCGGCTAGTTTCAGTTGGTTTAGCTTGTGTTTTATATTCCCATGACCTGATAAAATCTGGACTACGTAATGGTCCAATTTTATCCACTTTGCTTGGAATCTACCTATTATGCTGTTAAATACTCGATGTGTCAGGCGTCCTTTTTCAGAGGTATCCCATCTTTCCTGCCAGATAGCTGCTAGTTCTAATTTTATATTTTTCTGTATTTGTTCTATCCTGTCATCATTTGATGTTGTATTATTTGCTGTGTATCGTAAGGTGCCTATTGTGAAGTCTTGATTATTCCATAGTTTGAATCTTGCAACTCGCTCTATTATTGCTAACTCTATTGGGAATTCCGCTGCGATTACAGTAAGTGCATCGTTAGATATTGTTCTGTAAGCCTTTGTGGTTCTTATCAAGGCTTGTCGCTGTGCTTGCACTAGTGTTCTCTTATGGTGGACGTTCAGTTTGTCCGCCCAGCCAATGGCTGCATATGTGATTATTGGTGTGAAAATTCCTTTGTATAAAAGTCTTAGTATTCCACAGTTTAAACCCCAGTTTGCGCTTGCAACCTGAGCCAGTCTGCCGAAAATTTTTTTGCTTTTATCGCTGATAAATTTCACGTGAGGTGTGATGTTCAATCGTGTGCCAAAGTGTACACCGAGATATCGCACTATCGGGACCATCTTCATTGTTGTTTGTCCTATTTTGACTGTTGGTGGGCGCCTGATGTCCAGCAATCCCTTTACAAGGAGCATTTCGGACTTAGTTGATGATAGTTGCTGTTTTTGCTGTATGCACCATGTTTCAAGTTCCTTTACTACTGCATTGGCCTTCTCTTCCAGCTCTTTTCGACTTTTTCCGCTTATGAGGACCATTAGGTCATCAGCATAAGCTATTACTTCGTAGCCTGATTCTCTGAGTTTATTAATTAACCCATCAAAGATCAAGTTCCAGAACTTTGGTCCCAGGATGGATCCTTGTGGGCATCCCTTTGTCGCGTCCTTTTCAATCGTGTCGGTAGGTGTGACTATTGTGACTACTCTCTCGGTCAGGTAGCTCTGTATTAGTCTGTATAAATTCCTTGGACAGTTTATTTCTTTTAAATTCTTCAGGATGCTTGTCCACCATACGTTGTCAAATGCTCCTTTGATGTCAAAGAAGAGGGCGATAGCGTATTTGTTATTCACTTGCTTTACTAATTCTCTGAAATGATGGATTGCTTTTTCCGTAGAGCCTCCTGGTTTGAAGCCATACTGTCTTTCGGCTGTCAGTGTGTGCTTGTCAAATATTTCCTCTAACCGTTGGAATATTAGCCTTTCTAGTATTTTTCCTAGTATTGGTAGTAGCGAAATGGGCCTATATGATCCGGGGCTCGTCTCGTCCTTGTCCTCATTTTTTAGCAAGACACGGATGTTTCCTTCTTTCCACTGTTTTGGGAAGGTTCCCTGTGTAAGACATAGTTTGTATAGTCTTGTCAGTGAAGTACAAATGACTGGCCAGGCGCATTTTATTATTTCCGCTTCGAGGAGATCGTGTCCAGGGGCCTTCCCATTTGCCATGCTTTTTACTGCTCTTTCTACTTCCGCTTCCGTGAACGGTGAATCATCTTCAGTGTCTGGAGGGAGAGCTGTTTGCTGTTTTGCCAACCTATGCCATTCTGTTTCATTCGCTGCTGTGTCATCAGGGATTAGAGTATCTAATAGCATTTTCATGTTCTCTTGCCAGGTCAAAGGCTGTATTCCATTAAACTTTATGTTTTCGCATGCCTTTTGGGTCTTCATTTTCTTCATTTGTATTTTGTATACAATCCCCCACGTGTCAGTGTTTACTTCTCGGGTGACGAATTCTTTCCAACTATTTAATTTTGCTTTTCTTATTTCATGTGTGTACGTATTATGTAGTTCCCTGTATTTTTCTTTCCATTTGTTACGTGTCGTTTCTGCGGCTGTCTTCTGGTATAATCTCCTTGCGTTTCGTACTTTCTGTCTTAGTCTTTCCAGGGATGCGTTCCACCATGGGACTGATTTGGAGAATTGTGTTTTTCTGGGTATGGATTTTTCGCTTGCTTCTACTAGACAGTTTTCTAGTTTTACTGAGTAGGCGTGTGCCTCCGGTGATTGTTGTGCGTTGATTTCTTCTTCCAGTTGTTGTGTGTTTTGTGACAGGCACGTCACAAATGTTTTCCAGTTGGCCCTCTTGATATTATATCTTTCCGTTCTTACCATTTCTATTTTTTGGGGTGAGTTCGAGATTTCAAATGTGATTGCATTATGGTCGCTAGTCGTGTACTAGTCATGTACTTTCCAATTTGTCATTCGCCTATGGATGGATGTTGTACATAGCGTGAGATCTATATTCGCCCTACCATGTATATTGCTGTATGTATAGGTGTTCGATTTCTCATTTAGAATACATAGGCGAAATTGAGCTATTGTTTCCTCTAGTAGCTTTCCTCTGTTGTCTGTGCAGCTAGAATGCCATTGGGGAGAGTTGGCGTTTGAGTCTAGGCCTATTATTACGTTTTGTCCGCGTAGAAGATGTAGTATTTTGTCCAGGTGTTTTAAGTATTCCTCAATTCTCTCGTAATCCTGGAAATATCCGCTCACCAGGTAGAATCTGTCATTGTGCCTACTGATTTCCACGCATGTAAAGTGAGTATTGCTCACTTGCTCTATTTTCATTACGTTGACTTCTTTGTTGAGTACTATTATTGCCGATTTAACTTTGTCTGCCGTAGAGATCTTCGCAAACCTCTTTTTGTCTATGACTACCTTTGCCGTGCTAAAGCCAGAGGCCGACTTTCCATACATGTAAGGTTCTTGGAGCAAGAGTATGTCTATGTTATTCTCATGCGCTATTTGTCTGACTTGATCTATTACCGCTCACGAGCCCTGTGCATTGAGTTGCATAATTTTTAGAGTTTTCCTGGCTGTGTTCGGTTGACCTCTATTGTCCATAATCGATCTTCGTTAAACAAGTTGCAACGGCTGCTTTATATGCTGGGCATTCTATCCATCTGTTGGAGTGTTCATGTGATTTTCCTACTCGTTTGCAGTTAACACAGCTTGGCTGCTGATTTTTGTTGGGGCAGTTTTTGAATTCGTGTCCATCCGTTCCGCAGTGTCCGCACGTAACTTGTTTGCAGCGACAGTATTTCGATACGTGCCCGAAGGATTGACATTTATAGCAGCGGCTTAGAGGTATATAGTCCTTTATACGACAGGAGTTCCAGCCGATAAATATTCGGTCTTGTTTCCGTAGTATTTCCCGAGTCGTTGGGGAGACTTCTGCCACCCAGTTCACCGTGTCCCTATCTTTAGCTCCTGTCTTAAATTTCAAAGAGAATTCTTCACTGATTGAATCCTTTGGTACTTGCGCAAGGTTCTGTTGCCAAATGTCAGCTGCGATGTCTTTTTCCGAGAGGTCACATGGAATACCGTATATTATCATGTATGGTTTCTTTTTTGCAGGGAGGCTGGCTTTTAAACCTGCACTTTCCAACTTTTCATGGTGGAGTACTGTTTCCATGTCTTCCTTGGTCTCCGTCTCTAGCAAGATTCCTCCATTACTTATGTTTTTAAGACTCTTTATCTTTAATTTTTCTTTCGCAGGAGCGATGCTGGTTACAAGAGCCTTTTTTGTCTCCTCACTATTCGCATTTTCTTTCTGCTCCTTTGGGTAGATGATTATTATGTTCCTAGCCGGTCCGATCTTTTTTGGCGCACTAATCGTTGGAGCTAATTTTAGTGTCTGCGCATACGTTTGTTGCGGTAGAGAATATTCTTTTCTGATTTTAACAAGTTTTTCAACTGTCTTGCTGAGTGTACTGTCTAGCGCCGCTATTTGCGCCTGAGTTTCTATCTTGTTTTCTAATTGCTCTTTCAGTCTTTTATTCTCCTCATACAGTCCCTTCATATGCTTTTCTACTTTCTTTGCTTTTTTGCCCAATTGCTCTATGTATCCTGGCGTCACTAATTTGGGCATTATTCTGCAGAACTGGATGAGTTCGTAGACCGGGTCACCTGTGTTGCCCGTAAATGCGTCCGAAAGGCTATCGTGTTCCTCTTCCGAGGTACTATTATCTGTGTCACATGTTTCTTTCGATTTGTGACCCTCCTTCCTCTTTTTACTTTTGCTATTTTTCTCCGTTGTTGTTTCAATGCCATCATTATACCTTTTTTTTTGAGCGGCCTCTTTTTTTCTCAGAGTTATCTTTCTCGATATCCATTGCGGACAAATTTATTTGGTTTACTTTCACAGCCAATGTGAGCTCCTCTGATACAACCAATCGTGGGGCTCCACTTTTGTCCAATGGGAACTCTCCTGGTGCAGCCAATTGCAGGCTTCCTCGTGCGACCAATCACAGCGCCGAGCATCCGCGTTCGCCAACCAATCAGCGGCCTGGACGAGCGACCGTCGCGCCGCCACTCGGCGACGCCGCGCAACAACGACGCCACGCACAGAGAGGTTATTCTTCTCTGCAACACCTTTAAATGTTCGTACCTGTTGCTATTTTCCAGGGATTTTCACGCTTAATATCTCAGAGTATTCGTTTTCGCCAGCGCTACAGACTGATGTATGATACTATCTTATTCCACAGATTTTTACCACTTTTCTATGCAATGATATGCGGAGCACGATATGACGAGACCAAAGTACTCGGCAGCCATCTTGGAACTAGTAGATAGGGACAATTATTGTCTACTAATGAGGCTTCCGGAGCCGAAGCTCGCCCTTGTCGTACCCAGGCTCAGGCCTATATCGACGGTGGAAAGAGATCTGAAACCACTGCGAAGGGGTATGCAGGCTACTGGAGACAGCCCGCATCGTGTAATGAAAAACCTCCTTTCTTCACCGCTTAAGGATCATCAGAAAGGGTAGACCGTCTCGAGAGAGAGATGACCCACTTAGCCGTTCCGCCTGCAGCATGTGAATCATGCTACAGTCGGAACGTTTCCAGCGGGGGCCACGAGGAGGAGGGGTCATTAGCTAGAAGCTCGGTCTCTTGCGAGATAAGCAGTAAGCTGCTTATGATTTTGACGGCGAGATGTTGAGTGCCGTCGGTCGTTTGGATTCACCGTCTGTTAGTCGATCGGTGCTCGCGAGATCCCAACGACCGTTGATTATGTCTAGTCTGAGTCTGTCCAGTTTTGTGTTCTGTTTATGTTCGTCAATTCTGTTCTTCGTGTTTGTCATGTAATTCTTCGCGCGTTTGTGCCGGGTTGTGTGATCGTGTGTTGGTCATTTTGTATTGTATTTTCGGGAGTAAAAGTTTGTTGTACTATTGTGGTTTGAGCAGATGCAGTGTGGTGTGCTGTGTTTGTTTTTGCTATTTCTGATTGTCTTGTTGCTCTTCGTGTGCTTGTGCTGGGTTGAGTGTTTGTTTGTTGGTCGTTTTGTGTTGTGTTTCCGCGATCAAGAATTCGATGTTTTACTGTGGTTAGGGCAGGTTGTGGGATATGTTGTGTGGCGGTTGTGTTTGTCGACTTCGTTCGACTTGCTTGTCGCGTTACTCTTCGAGTGCTTGTGTGTGCTTGTGGGTTTGTCTGTGGCTCGTTTTGTGTTGGGTTTTCAGTTGTAATAGTTATTTGTTGTTCTGTTGTGGTATGGGCAGGCTGTTCTGTGTTGGTCTGTTCAGCTTCTCGTTGTTTCATTACGTGCTTTGCGAATCTATAGAAGTGTATGTGGATATCTTGTTTAACTAAGTCCTCTAGTTGACACGGCCAGTGAGCATTGTGGAATTGTAAGTTGGAGGCTAATATTTCGCGCTGAGCTTGGTATATGGGCCAGTCAAAGATGACGTGTCTGACCGAGTCTGCTTGTCCGCAGTTGCATGTGTCTGTGTTTGTTATTTTCCGAGCCTTAAAGTAGTTTCTGAGCTTTCCGTGTCCTGATAGTAGTTGTAGGCTGTAGTAATCTATTATTAACCATTTGGCGTTCAGTCTGTTTCTGATGTGTTCGAAGAATTCATATGTTGTTCGTCCTTTGCTAGAGTTTGTCCACGTCTCCTGCCATATGTTTGTGATTTCGTCGCGGATATTTTGTTTAATTTCAGAAAATAGTTCTTTGTTGGGAGGGATTTCGTCTGGTGAGAATGTGAGGCTGTTTATTTTGAAAGCGCGATTTCTTTTGAGATTAAAAATAGCTGCTCGTTCTTCGATAATCAGATGTATGGGATAGACTGCTGCGAGGACCATTAGCGCGTCTGTGGAGGTTGTTCTGTATGCCTTAGTGACCCTTAAGAGAGCGCGTCTTTGTGCTTGTAGGAGGGTTCGTTTGTGATGCTTCAGTAGTTTGTCGTACCAGCCGGCTGCTGCGTATGTGATAATGGGGATGAAGATGCCTTTGTATAGGATTTGCATGGTTTTGAAATTTACTCCCCAGTGGGATTTTGCTGTGTGCGCTAGTTTGTTGAAAATCTTTTTGGCTTTCACTGTGGTGTAGTTTATGTGGGGGGTTATGTTCAGTCGGGTGCCGAAGTGTACGCCAAGGTATCTGACAGCGGGATTCATTTTTAAAGAGTGCCCTTCTATTTTCACAGTCGGAGGTCGCTTGATGTCTAGGAGGCCCTTGATGAGGAGGAGTTCAGATTTCGTTTCGGAGAGTTTCAGCTTGTGCTTGTTGCACCACGATGTTAGGAGAGTGGCGACTTCGTTTGCTTTTTTCTCTAATTCTAATCTGGAGTTTCCGGTGATTATTACTGCAATGTCGTCCGCGTATGCTATGGGTTCGTAACCATTTGATCGTATGGTAGTTATGGCACTGTCAAAGATGAGGTTCCATAGGAATGGGGCTAGGATGGCACCTTGTGGGCAACCTTTGGAAACAGTTTTGGATACGGTGTTGTGATTTGAACTTAGAAAAACCATACGGTCCGAGAGATAGCTCTGAATAAGTTTGTATATGTTAGCGGGACAATTTCTTTTCTTAAGGCTTAGGAGGATAGATGGCCACCAGACATTATCGAAGGCTCCTTTGATGTCAAAGAACATTGCGATGGCGTATTTCTCTCGTGTCGCGTCTGTTAGCTCTCGTAATTTAACTATTGCTGCTTCAGTGGATTGTCCGGATTTAAAACCAAATTGTCTGTCAGTGGTTTCTGGGTGATAATTGAAAAGATCTTCTAGTTGCATTTTTATTAGTTTTTCTAGTACTTTGCTTAGAGTTGGAAGTAGGCATATGGGTCTATACGATTTGGGATCAGTTGGGTCTTTGTCTGGGCCTTTGGTGAGAATTCTAATATTTCCGTGTTTCCATCTTTTCGGGAAGATTCCTTTAGCAAGGCAGGAATTGAAGAGGGTTTCAAGTTCTTTACTCAGAGTGGGCAGGGCCATTTTGACTATTTCAGATTCAATTAGGTCTATTCCAGGTGCTTTGTTTCTGCGTAGGGTATCTATACAGTAGTGGATTTGCGCGGTGGTGAAGTGTGGTGCGGGGTCAGTGTTTGGGGGTGTTACAGTTTGTTTTCGTATTTGTCTATGCGTGTTGCTTTCTATGGTGGGGTCATCGTCAGGGATGAGTGAGTCTAAAAGTTGTGTGGCTGTTTCGTTCCATGTGATAGTCTCCGAGTTACCTACTTTAATATTACTAGTAACCATTTCTGGTTTCAGCTTATCTGTCTGGAGTTTATAGATGATGCCATATGGGTCTTTGTTGCCAACCTTTGTAACAAACTTCTGCCAGTTTTCGGATCTTGCTTTCTGAACTTCAGTGACGTAACTATTTCGCGATTTTTTGTAGGATTCCTTTAAAGTTTGTCTACGTGCGGGGTTTTTTTCGCTTTGGTACATGCGTCGGGACTTCCTTACTTCTCTCTTCATGAGAGTTAGTCTGTCGTTCCACCAGGGGACGGATTTTGAAAATTTGGATTTCCGGGGAATACTCTTTGCAGATGCTGAGAGTATTAAGTCCTCGATTTTCTCGGCGAGTTCGTCGGGATCTAGGTTCGCTAGGTCGTCTGTCACAATTGGGTTTTGTTCTAGTAGTGTTTTAAGAGTCTTTGTGAATTTGTCCCAATTTGCGTATTTTATGTTGAATCTATTTTGCGGAGAGACGTTTTCATTTGAATTTCCGATGGGCATGTGGTCGTAGATCATATTAAAAGTTATTAAATTGTGATCGCTAGTTGTGTCGTTGGCGTTTATTTTCCAGTTCGTTATGTGTCTGTATAGGGAACCCGTAGTGAGGGTAATGTCGATGTTGGAGCGTCCGTGCTTGATTTCAAAGGTCGGGTGGTTTGAGGGTTGATTTGCTATGTAAAGATTGAGCTGCGCGATGAAATTTTCAAGTTCCATCCCTCGGGTATCTGATTCCTGGTTAAACCACAGTTGTGATTTGGCATTCGCGTCTGCGCATATAATGAGTGGGTGTGTTCGCAGTTTTTGTAGAATTAGGTCTAGATGTGATAGGTAAGGGTTAATGTCGTCACAATGTTGGAAGTAGGCACTTACTAAGTAAAATTTCCTTTCTTTAGTAGAGATTTCTGCACATGCGAAGTGAGTATTTGAGAGCCTGGCAAGTTTTAGGACTGTGAGGCTTTGATTGAGTACTACAATGGCTGCCTGTGGTGACTGTTTGCTACTGTTTTTGGAGAAAGGTTTAGTATCGGAAACTGTCCTGGCGTTTAGCCCTAGGCTTCTAATGTCGTGTTTAAATGTGTAGGGTTCCTGTATCGTGATGATGTCAGTCTTGGTATTATGGGATAGTTGTCGGATTTCGTCGGCGGGGACAGCTGAGAGCCTTCTCATGGGTTCGAGAAGAGCGCCTC